>JBBPBT010000625.1:2518622-2533183 GCA_037974875.1 Cicer bijugum | reverse complement strand
ATAAAAAAAAAAAAAACAACCAGTTAAGATTGTTTTATTATAATAATGATTATATAAAAAATTACATAAGTAAATGTAACGAGTTGAAATGTAAAAACTTTTATATAGAATACGAAAAATTAAACTTACATAATTGCTCCAATAATATTGGTGAATATGAATCACTCAATTTAGTGTATCTGAAATATATACATGTTGGCTGCATAACAACATTATGATTGAGAGGTACGACCTGTATTGTGTTTGGCATCTTTTTTTGGTATATTTGTTTGTATATGCAACCGGCCAAATCTGCATAATTTATTTTCTCATGGGAGTTAATTTCACAGTATACTATACTACATTTTAAAGGAAAATGATAACACGTGTCCTTACAGTACATGTTAAAAATTTAAATTTAAAAATTTTATTTTGAAATTTGTGTATTTTAAATTTTAAAAGTCTAAATGTTGTTTTGTTTAATGAAAAATTTACACATCAGATATTTTTAAAAATGTGGTTAACCACTTCAACCCCAAAAATTGATTAATGTATGAAGCTATATCTCAAGTCTCAACACTCTCTGCACGTTCCTTTATATCTTTATTAACAAAGTCACACTTTTTTTTTTTTTTTTTTTTATTTTCTAAAAGTCTCACCCATCCAACAAACGAACCAAGTAAGGCATATCCTTTTCTCACACCCATTTTGTCTAAATTTTGGACCATATAAAAAAGTTGCAACCTTGATTTCTTATTACTTTTTTAATAATTCAAATGATAATTTATGAAATTTAGAAATTCCTTACTTTTTATGTAGGGAGGGGACATTGATTTATACTTCTTTAATTGCTTTTTTTAGTTATAGGTTTGAATCAATCAAAATTGACTTGTCTACAAACTTTTGGCCCCATTTAAATCATCTTTTGTTCTGTCCTTTTTCTCTCATCTAAAATCCTTTCCTTGTGAGAGTTTTTGGCAATTTCAGTTTTACTTTCAATTGAATGAAATGGCAGTTGAATTTTGCTCAGAAAATTGTGTGGTTTCTTCTTCTGTTGTGAGTCCAAGAATTTCATTCTCACAGGACTTTTCACAAACAGATGTCATACCTGTTGAACAACAACCCTTTAGATCAAATTCATCTGGGTTGAATTCAAATATTGATTTTGATTTCTGTGTGAGTGAAAGTCTTGACCTTGATTCATCTTCAGCAGAAGAGCTTTTCTCAGATGGTAGAATTCTTCCAACTGAAATCAAGAAAAAGAATATTGTTCCTTTGAAACAAACAACTCAATCATCACCACCACAAAACCCTCCATTGCATACTTCACATTCAAGTTCTAACACTGATTCCAATGTTAAAAACATTGGAAAAGAAAGCTACAAAGAAAGCAAGAATTTGAATGATGAAGTGTGTGAAAAACAAAGTTCTTCAAAGTCATTTTGGAGCTTCAAAAGAAGTAGTAGTTGTGGAAGTGGATATGGAAGAAGTTTGTGTCCTTTGCCACTTTTATCTAGAAGCAATTCAACTGGATCTTCTAACTCAAGTGTTAACAAGAGGAATTCATTGTCAAAAGAGGGTGGTACTATTAGTGTTAAACCAAATTCACAGAAACATTCTTCAACAACAACAAGGTTTTCTAACTCCTCTGGCTCAAACAGTTATCTAAAACCTCCATTGAATAAGAGTCATGGATCTCATAGAGTTAATCCTGTTCTTAATGTTCCTCCTGCAAACCTTTTTGGTTTGAGTTCAATCTTCTCCAACAATAGAGACAAAAGCAAGAAAAAGTAGCATTATTTTGTATTACTATTTTACTTGCGTATCAATGGATTTGGATTTTAGTGAATTCAAATGTTTATCACAAATCAATGATAAATATTATTTAATGAAGGTGTGATGTGAGTCGAACTATTACTTATTAATAGTTGAGATTGCTTAATGTGGGTTTGCATGCTTTTTTTTTGTTTACCTTAGTGGTTAGAAAATTTGTGATTTGTATTACTTGTAATCAGCAATTCACGCATTTAAATGTGTAATTATAGATTTCGATAATCGTTTGATTGAAATCGAACAGTTCAGATTTAAATTTTTCAAAAATTAAAAAATGGTAATCCGAACCATTCAATTTTGATGTAATGGTCGCGATGTGGTGACTGCGTGAATGTATGTATTGTCTGAGTACATGCAATCTAAATCCAAAAAATAGAGATATATGTTAAATTTTTGAAAGGTGAGTGGTTTGCATCAAGAAGACAAGGTGATAAAGAGAGATGCGTGAAGGTGATAGACAAGAATGGCATAATGTAGGATTGAAGGCACATGTTTTGGGGGCACACGATGACATGTAGCTGTTGTTTTCATGGCGGTCCCTTGCTTGTGTTTGGTTTTTCTGCTTTTGTTATTTGGACTATGTACGTTTAAATATATTAATTTTTTTTTATTAGTCTTTTTGTTTTTGGTTAATATATGCATATTTCTTACTTTATATTGATTTTTTTTTTATAAAAGTGTATGAGAAAAGCTTGAGTTTTTCTCATTGCATGGATTGATTTATAATAATGAAAATTGGACTCCGTATGAACCAACAATATATTTGTTACTGGGAAGCACATGTTTTTCTTATCTGCCGTGTAGCGTATGGTGTTATAAAACTTGAATTATTTGTTGACAAGTAAAGTAACCTAGCTAAAGGGCAAAACAGTAGGACATGATGGCCCAAATAGCAATTTATCTCTAATCCAGCTCCTTCACCCGAACAGTCCACATTTTTTGGTTTCCCAACTTAAAGACAAACCCCATGTGGTGCGATTCCACTTAAAAAAAAATCTCACATCTCACATTGAATCTGATCATATTTGACAATGTAGTTATAAGTTAGTGTAATTTTCGTTAGATGTAACTCAAATTTTAAGAATTCTTGTGGTCTTTGCTTCCTCTTCCCTTACCAAAAAATTCTCCATATTTGCACTTTAAGGCAATATAAATTATCTTGGAGTGTACTTTTAGTTGACACAAAATTTGGAGTTTAGATCAATTCAATCTAAACATCTCTAAATCTTTGTCAATTATCTCTATTTTTTTTTTTTTTTGTTGGGTTGAAAGTTTATGTCGTATAAATTATACATATAAAATTTTACACAAATTTAAAATTATTTGATATGTTATTGACACTCGTAAATATTAATTGTGTTCAATAAAAATTCATTAAACGTTAATTTTGATATATCTCAATAACATATCAAATGACTTTATATTTATCTAATATTTTAGATGTGTGATATATACAATATAAACTTTTGATTCAAAGAAGCAGAGATAGTCTTGATTGAGATTGAGAGAGTTTGGATAGAGATGATCCAAACTACAAAATTTGTGATTTTTTATGTATACATTCGAGTTCATTTTGGGGGTGAGAAAAATAGCGCTCAATTCCTAATTGTTTGATATACGTAGTACATATTGTTGGAATACAATCCCTACAACCTTATGCTCAATTAATCCATGCCAATTACATGATGAATAACCAAAGGCGGAAGCATACCTGTGGGAATTGCCATTTATGAAATCCTGGGATGATGATGATAATGCCAATGGGTTGGGTGATCTTCCTCAGCAAAACACCCTAAAGACCTTGCTCTCTTGACGGGGATAGAGAGAACCAGAGAGTTTTCTCCTTAGGGTTTGTGAAACTGAATAGTCTCGTTGTGTTTTGCCTTGGGGACCACTACCCCTATATATAACTATTATTAGTTATATCCCAAATTGCAGTATTACTAATTCAGCCCCTCATTAAATTAGAAACCGTCTGGTATCTACACTATTAATTTTAATAATTATTATGCTCTTTAGCCATAAACTATTATATATTATTTGACCCCTAGTTTATTGGCTAATTATATAATGACCCTAACACACTTTATTAATTAATTACATATGTGACTCATAAATCTTACAATCTCCCACTGGTCACACATGTATCCTTAGGATTGTGTTAGACTTTATGACGTAAAAAATGTCATTATAATTACCTTGAGCCTAATCCAAATTGTCCCGTCCATTAATTGTATCAGTACATGGAACCAAAGAGGCTTTCGTCATAATAAGCATAACTGAACCCATCAATGATCACCCGTACTGACACAACTAAATGACATAGACCCATTATGAAAAGTGTAGCATGAAAATTACATGAAGTTGGTTAATGCCTGTCAATTTTCAACTGGTCCTACTTTACCGAACGCGATCATACCATAACTTAAATGTACAAAGTAACCAAAACTGAATATTTTAAACTTTATTTCTGATCAGAAAATCCAAATACAATGTATTTGTATTTTACAATTAAACATAGAACATAAATTACATAATGGACGAAACTCCCACTAAAATCAAGATTCCTCAAACTGTAGCACACCCATGTGAGCAGTATGCTCATGAAAGACCTTGGGTGGTAGACCTTTAGTGAGTGGATCCGCAATCATGGAGTTTGTCCTTAAGTGTTTTATGGATATCTGTCCACTTTGTACCTTCTCTTTAACAACTAGGAACTTAATGTCAATGTGCTTTGACTTGGTTGAGCTCCTATTATTGTTAGAATACAGGACTGCTGATCTATTGTCACAATACAATTTGAGTGGTCTTTCAATCCCTTTAACTATTTGCAGCCCTGTGACAAAATTTCTCAGTCAAATGCCCTGGTCATATGCCTCATGAATTGCTACGAATTCTACTAGCACGATTGATGAAGCAGTAAGGCCTTGCTTGGCACTACGCCAAGAAACTGCTCCACCAGCTAACAGAAAGACATAGCCTGAAGTTGATCTTAAGCTGTCTTGGCATCCCGCAAAATCCGAGTCAGAGTATCCAGTGATCTCTAACTGGTCTGACCTCCTATATGTGAGCATGTAGTTTCTTGTTCTCTTCAAATATCTCATGACCCTTTTGGCTGTTTTCCAATGGTCAAGACCTGGATTGCTTAAATATCTGCCTAAAACCCCTACTATGAACGCTATGTCTGGACGCGTACATACTTGGGCATACATAAGACTCCCTACAGCTGAAGCATAAGGGATCTTTTGCATTTCTTGAAATTCCAAACTTCCCTTTGGGCACTGTTTGAGACTAAACTTGTCTCCCTTAGCAACTGGGGTGTCCCCTGGTTTGCAATCCTGTAACCCAAACCTTTTGAGAACCTTATCGATATAGCTCTTTTGTGACAATCCAAGAATACCTCGAGATCTGTCTCGGTGTATCTGAATTCCTAATACAAAAGAGGCGTCACCAAGATCTTTCATCTCAAAATGCTTTGATAGAAATTTCTTAGTTTCGTGCAACATGCCTATATCGTTAGTGGCAAGCAGTATGTCATCAACATACAAGACCAGGAAAATATGTCTGCTCCCACTGAACTTATGATACACACAATCATCAACTGTATTCATCTCAAAACCAAATGAGAGAATTACTTGATGAAATTTATGGTACCATTGACAAGAAGCCTGTTTTAGCCCATAAATGGATTTTCTTAGTTTGCACACCATATTCTTTGGGTCTCCCAACACAAAGTTTTCTGGCTGCACCATATAGATCGTCTCATCAATGTCGCCATTGAGAAACGTTGTCTTTACATCCATTTGATGAAGCTCCAAATTAAAGTGAGCAACAAGAGCCATGATTATTCTTAAAGAGTCATTCGATGAAACCGGAGAGAAAGTCTCTTTATATTCAATCCCCTCCTTTTGAGTATAACCCTTAGCTACAAGACGTGCCTTATATCTCTCCACATTACCATTGGAATCCCGCTTGGTTTTAAAAATCCATTTGCAACCAATGGGTTTCACTCCTTCAGGTAATGGGATAAGTTCCCAAACTGAATTGTCTTGCATAGACTTATACTCCTCATTCATTGCTTCGATCCACTTATCTGAATGAGGTTCTTGCATGGCTTGATGAAAGTTGACCGGGTCGTCTTCCGTCTTGCCAACATTTTCCTCTACCTCATTGATAAATACTACATAATCATCTGAAATAGCATTTTTCCTTTCTCTAGTGGATCTCCGCAATGGAGCTGGCTCTTGAGGCACTTGTTCTTGAGGATCTTGAATTTGACCTGGATTTTGTTCTTCCTGAACAACTAGATTATCTTGAGTTTGTTCAATGATAGGAAAGTCAATTGGTGGAAGAATCAGTTTTGGAATTGTTACCGATTCTTCCTCAAAGACAAAATCTTTGACCTTAATCTTCCCCCCAAACTCAATATCCTCAAAGAATGTTGTCGTTTCCGTCTCAAAAATGGTTCTCAAATTAGGGTCGTAAAATTTATAGCCCCTTGATTTTTCTGAGTACCCTATAAAATAGCTGCTAATTGTTCGGGGTTCAAATTTCTTTTCATTCGGCCTATAAAGCCTTGCCTCAGCTGGACATCCCCAAACATGAAGGTGCTTCAGACTAGGCTTACGCCCAATCCAAAGCTCATAAGGTGTTTTAGCCGCTGCCTTAGTTGGTACTCTATTAAGAATGTATGCTGTTGTTTTTAATGTCTCTCCCCAGAGTGACTCTGGCAAGGTGGAATGACAAATCATACTCCTCACCATATCCTTAAGAGTCATGTTTCGTCTTTCAGCTACACCATTCATGCTGGGTGACCCCGACATAGTGTATTGTGCGACGATTCCACATTCCTCTAGGTATTTGGCAAATGGTCTCGGACGTTGTTCACCTGAACCGTCATATCTGCCGTAGTATTCACCACCACGATCAGATTTGACCTTTTTAATTCTCTTTTTAAGTTGATTCTCAACTTCTGTCTTAAAGGATTTGAACACGTCTATTGATTGGGACTTTTCGTGAATTAGGTAAAGGTAGACATATCTAGAATAATCGTCTATGAATGATATAAAATATTGTTGACCATTCCAAGAAGGTGTTGGAAATGGCCCACAGATGTCCGTATGTATCAATTCTAAGACGTCTGTAGCTCTATATGCGCCTAATTTCTTATCTTTAGTCTGTTTTCCTTTAATGCATGCTACACAAACGTTAAAGTTTGTGAAGTCAATGGAATCTAAAATTCCATCTAACACAAGTCGTTCAACTCTATTTTTTAGAGATGTGACCTAGACGCTTGTGTCAAAGCACTCCTGAATTGAAATTGTCAATTTTTCGCTTAGTACCGCTTGATTCCACACTCAAGGTTTCATTATAGTTAGCCACAGTTTCCAACAAATAAAGATTATCATAACCAGAAAGAAAACCGGTTCCAACAACATTCGAATTTAAAGACAAAGTAAATTTTTTATTCCCGAATGAACAATAATATCCTGATTTGTCCAAATAAGAAATAGAGATCAAATTCCGTCTAAATGACGGTACAACAAAAGTGTCTTGTAAATCCAAATAATGATCGGAACTTAACAATAATCTAAATTTTCCTATGGCTTCAACTTCTGCCTTCTTCCCATCTCCTACATAGATGCATCTTTCAGTATCATTAGGCTTTCGGAAGTTCAAGCAACCCTGCATTGAAACACTGATGTTAGTAGTTGCACCAGAGTCTAACCACCAAGTGTTTCCAGGTACTGAAGCTAAATTAACCTCATAACAGACCAAAGACAGAATCATACCTTTCTTAACACGCCAAGCGTGATATTTGCCACAATCCTTCTTCATGTGTCCAGGACTCTTGCAGAAGAAGCAGTTGTTATCCTTAGTCTGCTTCTTTTGTTCTGGACCCTTAGCAGCAGCTTTGTTCTTGGGCTCCTCAATTCTTTTCCTTTTGCCCTTGTCTTTAGAGATGCTAGTAAAGTGAGTGCTTTCAGTCCTATCTTGCTTCAGTATGTCCTCTTCTTTCACACATAATGAAATGAGCTCATTAAGAGTCCATTTCTCCTTTTGACAGTTATAAGTTACCTTAAACTGACTGAATTGTAAAGGAAGAGACAACAATACTAAATGAATGAGTAAGTCATCTGACAACTCAAGCTTTAGTCCTTTAAGTTTAGAAGCAATGTTGGACATCATCATAATGTGCTCTCTTATATTTCCCTTGCCTTGATACTTCATGGAAATTAAATTCTGAAGCAAAGAACTTGTTTCAGCCTTATCACTTTTTTCAAAGCGTTTTTCCATCTCAGCAAGAAAATTTTTAGCTGTAACTATCTCATCCGAGACAGCACCTCTAAAGACCTCAGGAATGCCACGCTTTTTGATCATAAGACTTATGCGATTTGAGCGATCTCAATTCTCATACTCTAATTTTTCCTCAGAAGAACTAGAGTCCTTAGAAGTAGGGGGTCGATCAATTCTTAATGCAAGGTCTAGATCCGTGCAGCCAAGAACAATCAGAATGTTCTCTTCCCATTCCTTAAAATTTGTCCCATTAAGGACAAGAATAGAACTCAAATTTGCATATATGGAAGCAATAGATGCTGTAAATTAAATAAAGAACGAAACTTAGAAACTCACATTATAGGAAAATAAATCAATAAGTAAATACATATGTTCAAATCATGGAATTTAACCCATCTCAAGATATCCAGTGCACCATTGGTGTCAAGTCTTTGGACAGTAACACCAACTGCTAGTGGTACTCTTGTTGCAACGATCAACTATTGACAATAAGACATGTCAAGCAATAAACCTTCCTTTGGGCCGATTTACTGCTCACATGTACACCAAATAATTGTCACACACTTATCATTGCAGGTGTATATGTAATTCTGCCAAATATTAACCTTCCTTTGGGCCGGTCAATACCCGCATGAATAAACATATACACAACCATTTGACACTCTTCACGAGCAATTTAGACAAGAGAGGTCACTTTGGCGACGTCAAGTTTCAATTAACTCATTCAAAATGTCAAACTTGACTTGAACATATATTTATTATATCCAAATAAAACAATATTTAAAAAAAAATATTGTTCATTAATATAAACTATGTTTCATTAGTATTTGATAATTATTGTTTTATCAAAAAAATAATAATAATTATCAAAAAATAAATAAATAAATAAATAAATAATAATAACACTATGATTCATCGTAATATCAAAGTAACCTAACCAATAAAATAAAGCACTTGAAAGGACAAAAAAAAATTGATTTAATACAAAAGACTAAATTCTGATATTTATAGTGAAATATGTCTGATATTTATAGTGAAATATCCTTTTACACCGAAAATAAAAGTTTTAGAGTCGCTGTTATCAATCCCAAATAGTGGTCATCCCCTTAAACACTATAGCATGTTTGTGTTGGCATACTGAGTGCTCGGATGTTCACAAAAAGTTTTTTTTTTTTTATTAGAACTGTTTTGCAACCCATGTCAGTAGTAAAACAAAAACTTGCACTCAGGCACTCGTCTACAAACAGGAAAGCTACAAATATGCAGTATATATACCACTACAAGCCAAAAGAGTGCAATTGAGTTTAAATTAAAAAAAAGTAAAAAAAAAATATGGATTCCATAATATATATATATATATATATATATATATATATATATATATATATATATATATATATCCAAATTTCCAAATTACAAACCCTAATTTTTCAATCATGTCAAAATTCCCAAATTATAAACCCTAATTTTTCAATCATGTCAAAATTCCCAAATTGAATCCTAAAACAAAGACAATAACCGAATTTCATCATGAATTAAACATGGTAGGCTCTGATACCAATTGTTGGAATACAATCCCTACAACCTTATGCTCAATTAATTCATGCCAATTACATGATGAATAACCAAAGGCGGAACCATACCTGTGGGAATTGCCATTTATGAAATCCTGGGATGATGATGATAATGCCAATGGGTTGGGTGATCTTCCTCAGCAAAACACCCTGAAGACCTTGCTCTCTTGATGGGGATAGAGAGAACCAGAGAGTTTTCTCCTTAGGGTTTGTGAAACTGAATAGTCTCGTTGTGTTTTGCCTTGGAGACCACTACCCCTATATATAACTATTATTAGTTATATCCCAAATTGCAGTATTACTAATTCAGCCCCTCATTAAATTAGAAACCGCCTGGTATCTACATTATTAATTTTCATAATTATTATGCTCTTTAGCTATAAACTATTATATATTATTTGACCCCTAGTTTATTGGCTAATTATATAATGACCCTAACACACTTTATTAATTAATTACATATGTGACCCATAAATCTTACACATATGACTATTGGATCCTAATATATATCTCTAGATTTTTGTCTTGAAGGGTTAGAGTAGTGGTTATGGTTGAAGTGTCAAAAGAGTATTGTGAAGGAATACAATGTTTGATACATGCTATTAACATTTTCTTCTCATATGTCAAATTAACCATTCACATTTTTTCTATTAAAAAATAAAGTTAATTTTTTTTCTATAAATATATTATATTTCGTTTGTAGCTTCTCTAAAATTTTTTTTAAGCAATAGCCCCTCAAATATTTTATGTCAATAAACTTGATTTCTGTTTTAAATCAACTAATGTATATCGTATAGATTTTTAAATAATTTTTTTATATGCATGTTTAAAACATTATAAAAACCTGTTTCACAAAAATTTAAATTTTTTTAACAAATAATAAATAAAATATAATTTTTAAGATTTTAGCATTTAAAATTTTTTATTTATTTTTTATTTTTTAAAAAAAAATCTAAATTTTTGCCTAAGAGATTTTTATAATGTTCAAAATGTATAAAGTCATTAAAAAATTCAAATGATACGTATGAGTTGACTTAAAAATAAATACTAAACTTGTTGACAAAAAATATTTGAGAGATTATTGTTTTTAAAAAAAGTTTAAAGAGACAAAAAAAAATGATTTATTTATAAGGACAAAGTTTATTTAACCTTAGAAACCATATCTCTAGATCTTCATTTTACTCACGAATATAATTGAAGATTATATATATATGTTCTGGACAGGGCTTAGCTTGAACGGCCCGTTAAGGTTAGCCTCACTTGGAGCCGGAGGGATGATTAGATGTGGACATGATGATCAAATTTATTTTAATCATACTAAATATTGTTGACCAAAATAAAGTCATACTATATTACTAATACATGATAAGAAGAATGACTTATCCTAATACTATAGCTCAAGTCCTTAATTAATTTTTCTCCTCATGATATTACTGACTTAATACTTTCTATTATTTATGACATCTGATTTTAGCATAATAAAAAAAAAAAATTAAAAAGAACAACTACTACTATTGAGGAAATTGTGCGCAAAGCTTAAAAGATCATAATGCTATGGACTCAGTTAATGAGAGTTGGGGAATTGGCAACATTATTAGGGATTCAAAAAGGTTGTCCTTGCTACTACTGCTACTTAGAAGACTGTTGTGCCCCAGTATGTAAACATTGCAGAGGCTCTAGGAACTCAGATATCCCTCCAGTTTGTATTTTCAAAATTAGAGTTATACGGATTATTTCATTGACAATAACTTGAAGTTGAATAAAAATATTTTAAATTTTACCGGCCACTCTAAAAGAGGTTATGGCTAAGACAATATGTGCAACAATGCTTAAATACTTAGGGATATATCATATGCTTAATTTAGCATTTGAAAATGCACGCAGTGATGTTGAAGTGCGGTCAAATATAAACTCAAATTAATTTATGATTATTTAAAAAATTATAACATCATAGTTTACTCTTAATGTGAGCAATCGAGTTACTCGAAGCATTCAAGCACTACAACCTCTTGGGAGTGTCCTCAAAATCAAAATTTAAAATATTTTTGTTGAACTTCTAATTATAGTTTTGGAAAAATAATCTAAGAATCAGTGATGAGACAATAGTCTCGTGATGTTACACAATAGTGTGGTGGCCAAATGAATTTTAAAACTTTCTTAAAAAAAAAAGAATTTTAAAACAAATGTTGACGTGAAAGAGAAGAACTTGCCATTCAAAGAGTAGTAATATAGTCTCGTGATGTTACACAATAGTGTAGTGATTATTTTATATTAGCAATGGCAAGATAAGAACACAAAAGTCGAAATATATAATAATCTTTTGAACAAAGATGACGGCATATTGTGAACTCTCAAGAATCAGAATCCCCTGTAAAAAGAAAAAGCCATAATCAAAATCAAATCAAATTTTTAGCCAAAAACTACAATAAAACATAAATTAACAGTGAAATTGTCTAAAAAATGTCACAGTTAACGGGGATAGAGTCAAACTAGGCAGATAAATCCATAAACTGAGAAATCAAGTAAAATTATCTACGCTTGCTTAATAGATACAGATTATCAATTAACAATAAAAATTGCGACAATTGAATCGTTTTATAGATGTGTTGTTAATCGTGGCAATTTGGCGCACAATCGCGGAAACGCGATGCGAAGTAGATCTCTGTTACGAATCAATTCTCTGATATGTCGCCTTTAACCGCGGCGGAATCACATCATGGCGTTTTCTGGTGGGCGACGAAGAACTCCGATGCGTTTTCCGGCCAGTTTTTGGTTATTACGGTGAGATGAGTTCAGTGGTCTCCGATGCTATTTAGTTTTGTTGTGTTAGGATTTTAATTGCTAAAAATGATGGGCCTCGTCTAAAGGATGTGGATTGGGCTTCCATAGTATTCCATCGGTTTTTTTTTTTTTTTTACTTTGTAATTATTATTTTTATTATTACTATTATTATTTATTGGTGCACAAGGACACCAGATTTTATTATTATTATTATTATTATTATTATTATATCAATTTTTAATCTTTTAAAAATTTATCATTTTACAAAATTACCTTGTTTAGTTATATTTATTTTTTAAAATTTCTTTTTTGAAAAGAATTGTTGACTTAAACTAATCTTTTAAAAAATGTGTTTTAAGAACATTAAAACATATATACTGTTTATTTCAGGCAATGTTTGTTATTTGTTATTTTAATAAATAAAATATTTAGAAAAGTTGTCTTTTGAAATTTATCATATTTTCAAAATTGTCCTTTTTTAATAATATATTTTTTAAATAACAAATGTCAGTGTTGTTTATTTTAGAATTTTTGATATTAAATTATGTATTTGAATTTATCTTTATGCGAAAAATGTGTTTTAAAATATACGACGACTCTTTAAAAGAGTATTTTTCTTAGAAAATATTTAAAAGAGATTGTTTTAATATCTTATAATGATTGATAAATATTTATATTGTGTGTACATTATTTTCTATGTATACAATATTGTTTTTATATTGTTTTTCTATTAAACAGTCGTGTTCGAAATTTGTATAGAATGTTTTGTGTTTTCAAAGTTTTAGTGAATAATCAATGTATCTATTTATGTACGTAGAGGAATAAAAAAGTGTACAAGGAGATAACAAATCGATCACTAGCTCTTTTGTAATATTTAGAAGACGTATCTTCTCAAAAATGAAAATGGGCGTAACCACCGCAATTTTTTATTATTTAATATAAATAAATATAAAAATAATTATATTTATCTATATATTTTATATATTTATTGTTTTCACAACATTATATGAATTGTGATGTGATTAGGGGTGGACAAAATTCAGTTCTGAACTATAATCGTTTGAAAATTGAACCGCATTTCAGTTTAGAAAAATCGAACCGAATCAGATTTCAATTTAAAAAACTGAACCGAACTGATTTAATTTAATTTTTTGTTTGTATAGGCCAAAATTTACATAATCACCTCTAATTATTTCTAAAAAATAAATTCGATTCAAGTTTTTTGAAATAAAAATCAGTTCAGTTTGGTTTTTTTAACTAAAAACCAATTTGGTTTGGTTTTTTTAACTAAAAACCGGTTTAGTTCAGTTTTTTCAAACTGAAAACCGATTTGGTTCAGTTCTAGTTTTAAAAAATCAGTTCAATTCTTAAACCAGTTCAGTTCAAAATCAATTCGGTTCGGCAGTTTGATTCAATTTTTGGTTTTTTTTTTAACACCCCTAGATGTGATGTCGTGTTGATGACACTCTTTTCAAATCAATTTGTAATATTCGAATTTGCCTCAACCAATTTTTGCTTTATTTTTAATAATTTATATTTGATAAAAAGGATATAGAAAAAGATACTGTTAGAGGATTTTTTTTAATATATATATATATATTAAAATATTTCACTTTTAGTTTTATATATGAGATTATCTTATTTTGTAGGCTCAATAGTTACTGACTCAGAGTGCGACTAATTGAAAAGAAAAAAAAATCATCTAGTTGGAGGTTGCTAGTCCAGAGTGCGACCTCGCATTAGGGTTTTTAATTTTTTTTTTCTTGTTTTAATAGTTATTGTATAAATTTAATATATTAATAAATAATTAAATTAATAAATAATCATATTAAATAATACATAAATAAACGCAAAATAATAAAACTTCATGAAATTTTAGACAAAAAATTTGTTTTAGAGATCAAAATTAAAGAGAAATAAAATAATAAGATTAATCTTACGATTTAACTACAATAAAGAGACCAAAATTATAATTAAGTTTTTTTTTTATCTGTGTTGGGTGTTTAGTGTCATAAATATTGTTTTGTAAGGGGGTTATTTTAATCTTAATGAAATATTATTTTTGCTTTTGTAAAAAAACAAGTTACTAAGGGATAA
>JBBPBT010000625.1:2493314-2512314 GCA_037974875.1 Cicer bijugum | reverse complement strand
TAGTAAAAAAAGTGCTACGTAGATTTTTTTTAGTAGCCTATTGACTAAATTCACACATATAAAATGTGAATAAGTAAGAAATTTTATATCTAAATTCTAAAAACTATAAAATGTGAATAAGTAGAGGAAATTGTATTAGTCACACTCGAATTCTTTATAACGACACTTACACTTTTTTTAGTTTTAAAAACATAATCACTTATCTTATATTCACTAAAAAAAATATATCAAAAAAAATGTTGATAAATAGAGTTTATATTCTAGTATATTTTTAATAAAATGACTTATATAATTATAAGTGTGACAAAAAAAAATTCCATACAATATTTTTTTAGTGAGTACATAAAATATAAGTGTATTTTCAAAACTATAATAATATAAGTGTCATATAAGAAGATATCAAATGAGGTAAAAAAATATATTTATCAACTTATAAAATTTAAAAATTAATTTATTGATACGTATAACTTGAACATTCAATTTACTTTCTTAATCGTAGTACTTTACTCTTGTCTCTTAGTGAGTGAGATATGACATTATGGATAAAAAATATTAATTAAAAATATTTTGAAGACAACAAATGAACAACACTTCTAGAATTACTAAAAACAAAATTACATGAATTAAAAATAAATCTAATTTGTATTAGAAATGAAGATTTTTTATGTGTTGACCAATAGCTGAATGAGCGAGCAAAGGTGTGTGTAGTTTTTGTCTGTTTCACCTTATCCCATATACACCTCTCTGTCACTCTCTCACACCTGCACGCGCCACACTACACAGCACAAAAAGAGGAAGAAGAAGAAGAACAAGAAAAAGTGAAATAGCTGTGGTGGGAACATTTCTCTGTACTATATCACGATGCTTATGATTTGTTAACGTTTCTTTGTATTTTTAGCAAGTGTGTTGTTTTTCTTTTGCTCTTTGGTTCTGCTGTCAGTCGTCGTTTTGCAGTATCAAAGGTTGCTTTCTGCTTCACTGCTGTCGTGTGAGTAGCACAGAGGTTTTTGCAGGGTGTATTTTTGGATTACATCATTGTATTTTGTTTCCTTAAATAACGTGTTTTTGGGATGCTGTTGTTTGACAATGGGTGCCATTTTTGGAAGAAAAAGATTGTTTTTTTGGGGTCTTGGTAAGGGAAATGTCAAATTGCAAAGTTTAAGAGAGTAAAGGGGTGATTCAAAAATTGTTTTTTTTTTGGTTATGGAGTGAAGGGTTTTTTTGGAAGTAGTTTTCGTTTTGGGGTGTGTTGCAAAGTGTTACAAAAATGAGTGATTCTTCTTCGGTGAAGAATTTGGCCATTACAGATAATAAAGCACAAAAACATGGTGGTTGTGTAGGCATTTTCTTTCAGCTTATTGATTGGAAGAAAAGACTTGCTAAGAAAAAGCTCTTCTCCAAGAAACTTCTGACTCCTGGTTAGTTACTTTGTATTTTTATCTTTCTCTTATAGTATGTGATTTGACACGACAACACAGAGAGTTACTAGGCATTGTTTGTTTGTTTTTGTTCCTGATTTGTTGAAACTGTTTTTGTTGTCTGATCTTTGTTCATGGATGCATGTCAGCTCGTGCAAAAAAGTTTAGGGGAGATGAAAAAATGCCAAATTCCAAACTTCACTTGGTAAGGCTTTTTATGTTTTGAGAGATTGTGTGTTAATTTCTAATTTGGTGTTTGTTCTTTGATGTTTTCTTCAGCACTTAATCTTATTGTTGGCTATTGTGGTTGTGTTTCAATTGTAGATTGCTAATGAGAATAGTGGAGGTTTCCCAAGTTCCAAAAAAGGTGGGAATCATGGTGTAGATGTAGACCAAAAGAGTGAAATGAGAGTTCCGAGTTTGGTAGCTAGGTTGATGGGTCTAGATTCTATTCCAGCTGCTCGGCGAGATAATAAATTGAAGAAAGCTTTGTATCTTAATGATAGTTGTGGTGATGTGAAAGAGTATTTTGATAATCATTGTGAGTTGGAAAGGCAAGGTACTAAGGATTTGGAAATAGAAATGGGAATCGTGAAACATGATTCAAGACCTCAGAAGCTTCAGAAAACCGGAGTGTGTGAGAGAAGGGTGGTGACTAGGTTTGGAGCAGAGGCTCTTCATATTAGGAGTGTTTTGTCGAGAGCGAAAAAGTATAACCACAATCATCATCACCCTAGGCTTGTTTCTCCTTTGAAGAGTCCTAGAATTGCCTCTGGAAAAAGTTCTTCTCGTAGCTCTAGGTTAATAGGAGCGGCTGCTAAAATTTTGGAACCCGGACTTCAGGCAAGTAGAGCTAAAGGTTCTTCTCTTACATATCATCCTTCCGCGTGTCCTCTTAAGACCAACATTGTAGCAGATGGTGTAGGAAGCAAGTCAGCGGCTATGCAAGATCAACCCTGTTATGTTTCCGGCACAGCCAAACCTTTGATAGGACATACTTCTTGTAAAAATTGTGGTAATTTGCTTGATGTAATTGACTGTAAGGCAGAGGTTAGAGAACAATTACATCCAGATGTTCCTCCGCCGATTGTTTCAGATGTGATATCACCGTATAAGAAGGGAAAGTCGTTCACTCCCTCTCATGGACAAGGAAGAGATATTGTTCTTCTGAGAAGTCAGGAAATGTTATCATCTTCTTTTACCGATGAAGAGGAGAAGAGTTATGCGCAGCGGTCCCGGAATGAATCTACTACCAGAAGAATGCTAATGCCGCGTGACAGTCCAGCTAAATGGAGTTCAACATGCCAACCATTCAGGGCCCGAGAGGATGACACATCTTCTTCTGACTATAAACACAAAACACAAATACAAGAACCCAAATTGTGTAGTGAAAGCTCTTCATCTGGATCCACAGTGTGCAGCATGCATGTGAAAATAGTATCACCACCTGCGAGCACTGCAAGTGGGACTAATAAAGACTTTGTTGCTTTGAATAGAAGCGCAAGTGGTCGAACGAGGATGAGGTCGGCGACCAAAGTTGATAGCTCCAAATTTGACTTAGAGAAAAAACCTTGTAATAGACAGCATGAATCCTTGTCTCATGTAAGGACGATAGAGAGGAAAAGAAGGACCACAAATGTCTCACAACACGAAGGCGCTACTCCTGCTAATTCAATTGGTTTTAAACAAAGAAATCTTCGCCGTGATGCAATTGGTGGAAAAAGGAGGGATTTTGATTCTTACTCATCGAACAATTCCAATGTAAAAAATAAAGGAGATGGTCAAGGAGAACCGGTTAAGGTGAGCGAAAATAGGAACAACGACGCAGTTTCATTCACATTTAGTTCCCCTTTGAAGCAAAAGATGGAAATACCTGCCGAGGAGGAAGAGGCAAGCATCAACAATGAGAGGAAGACACACTTCCAAAGACCTTCGCCTTTGAAAGTTGATGGTTTAGGTGCCTTTCTAGAACAAAAGTTGAAGGAATTAACCTCTCAAGAAAATGAGTTGGCTACTACAAGTGCTCTACCTCAAAAGTCAAGTACCGTGATTCTTCAAGAGCTTATATATGCTTTAAATTCGGAGCATTTGATCTGTCATGATGGTCATATGCATACTGAAGATGCTGGTTTCATTGTACGTCTTCTTCATCAATACTATCTTTGTGCGCTCAAATTTATAATATTTATGACTATTTTGCTCTTGATATCAGTTAGCTGCTGGCAATATCTAGTTCTTCATTTTTGTTGAAAACTCAAGACGCAGTGCTTGAGTCTAAATTAAAGTAACTTGAGCTTGTTTAACCTTCGTTTGAGCAAAAATCTGTTAACTGTAGTTTTTTTAATCAAAATTTATACTGCGGTTTGTGGAATGTTGGAATTTTGACTCTTATTATATCTGACATTATCTTTGGTTTCTTTTCCTATTAGCGTGGAACGAAGCAAGAAAGGTTGTTAGGAACCTCTTGCAATAGTAATCATCTCAGTCCCGGATCTGTTTTGGAAGCTTCATTTTCTTCTAGTAGTCTCGACGAAAGCTTAGGTAAAACGGAACTTGACAAACTTTGATCATGTAAAAATGATTCATAATTTCAATTTTTATTTATTTTAACCCTACTGTGATCCTTGATTTAATTGCAGGGCATGGTTTTCATCCTCAGATAGAACAATCGGAACATGACGATGAACTTTTAGATTCTGCAGAATCCTTTAATAAAGGAAGTATAGGCAGGATAATAACCGAAATTGTCAACCAAATTCCTATGGCATTACAATATTTATATTCTTTCGGGACACAATACACAAGAAGCAATTTCAACAATATGAAGGATGTTCTCTTGAATGCTGAATTGGTGCTTCGAATTTCAAATGACTATAGCAAGGAAGAATTGCCACAGCTTCTAATTTATCGGTTTCTTCTTAATGAATTGGACACTATGGCTGATGATGCTATGTGGACTGATTTTAATGTTTTTGTCGGTTTTGAGGATTCCAAACCAAGAAAGATGCTAAAGGGATTTGTCTTTGATTGTGTTATGGAATATCTTGAATCAAATTGTTTCCAATATTTTTACACAGGATTCAAGGTATGGACTAAGCTACCGTTATGCTTAAAAGCTGAGATGTTAGCTCAAGAGGTCAAGAGAGAGGTCAAGAAGTGGTCATGTATGGCTGGCATGGCACCCGACGAAATAATCGAACTGGAGATGGGCTGCTCAGGAGGGAAATGGACTGATTTTGATATTGAAGGATTTGAGACTGGTGTTGATATAAATGGAGAAATACTTCATAATTTGGTTGATGAACTTGTTGAAGATCTTTTTAGTTGCAAGCATTGTTCTTATTCCTTTTGAAATTCCATTGAAGGTGTATTTTTTTGTACAAATGGAATTGTGTTATCTCTAATGGAGAGGCTTCTCTAGGTTCTTTTGAATTAGTGGACAAATAAAGTCCAGTTGACAATGCTGCTCTTTTCATATTAATATTATTGTTATATATGTTATGATTTGAATTAGCCAACAAATGCTCATTAGAATGTTTGTGGAATTGTGATTTCCGCATTTGCTTAGAAACAAAAAATTAGCTAATTTAGCTCAAGGCAGTAAGAAATTTACTATATGCAGTTTTTGATCTTCACTGTTAAAACAATCAGGAAATTCAATTTTGAATTCCAATTTGAAATCTCATATTAAACAATAAATCTTGAACAATAACAAGCATGGTCCATATTTTGCAAATGTATTCAATTTTGATTTGATCAACCCTAAGCCTAGTAGGTTGAATTACCTCACACAAATAAAACCCTTACTTGAGTTTCTTTTTACAATAATAAATGACACATGACACACTTCAATTAATACAAAGCCTTTACCAATTAATGAAGAAATAAACAAATTTATTTATTTCAAAATACAAAAAACAATGTCCTTCCCAATCAAACAGAGGAATAGAATATCAAAACTATCCTTCTTCTAACACTTACATTAAATCCTACTGCAAATTCACTTTTCCCTTCCTTCCAAAAAAAAAAAAAAATGCAAATTAAAACCAGAGAATATGAAAAACAAATCAGCAATGAAGGCACGAACAATAAAACCAAAGCCTCTCAAAGCTACAGATTGAACAAAAAAATCAAAGCTGTCTACACCTTAAAACAGTTTTGTTCCCCACAACTCTACTATTCCTTCCTCCACCTCTAATCTCACCATTGATAGCATTTGCAGTAGCTGAAGAAAAACTTCTTAGTTCATCAATGTTAGCATAACTTTTCCTTGCCATAAGAACACCAGCAGCAGCAACCCTTTTCTTCTCTCCAGCATTTACTGATGTACTCCCTCTTGAACTAGACAAAACACCACCAGAACCTTTGTTGAAACTCTTACTCTTCAACAATGGAGGTGTGGTAGTAATAGTAGGGGGTATCATATTCGTTGGCTTCCGATTTTCCTTCCTCAACAATGAAGTGAAATCCGGAACAGATTGAGCTAAATGAAAAGACCCTTTTCTCCCTGAAGCCAAACCAACTTGAAACTTGACCTGTTTTGTTGGTGGGGTTGGAATTTTTGGTTCAACTTGTTCATTTTCTTGTTGTTGTTGTTGTTGTTGTCTTAGGTAGTTCATTCGAAGCTTTGTTTCTCTTAACTTAGCGTATGCATCGTATCTGGGTCCTCTCTCCATATCCATGATGTGATGCTGTTGTGTTCAGTGTTGTGAGAAGAACAAAAAGAATAAGGGTTGGAATTGGATATGATGAAAATAGAGCCGTTGTTACTTTTCATCACTTTTTTCTACTAAAATCAATAATAAATAAATAACAAAACAGTACTGTGCTATTTTATATTCATATTGCAACGGTCTAATAAATATTAGCATTTTTAATAACCTAACTTTTCTCTATTTTGCACGTGGGATTTTATAAGTAAACACAAAATTCGGCTCTAATTTTGCATCACACTTATGAAATTATCGATGTTTTTTGTGTGCATATTTAATAATAATTTTAGGGACCAAATTAATAATAAACAGTTAAATTGATAGTAAACGGTTAATTAAAAACACCCATTTGACATTTTTTTTAATCTTTTATAGATTTTCTCAATTGGATTTCAAGAAAAAAATTCAAACGGAATTTATTATATTTTGAAAGTCTAATTATTTCTAGTAAACTCCATCGAGAGTCTAAACCTTTAAAAAAATAATTTTACACTTTTAAAATCAATTTTAGTTTCACTAAATTGTTGAGTCAAAAACAACAAAACATACTAAAACATGACCAAGCTTCATCAATATGAGGATCACCACTTCAACACTCCACAGGGCCAAAACTATTGCTCATCTTAAACAAACCCATGCACTCTTTCTCAAACTCCTCACTCCAAATCCACCCCATCACCTTTGGGGTCGTATGCTACTTCGGGTTCTTCAATTTAGTGCCGAAAAATCCAATCTTTGTTATGCCTACAAACTGTTTGATACAATGCCAAATTGCTCCAATTGCTTCATATGGACTTCTCTCATTCGCGCATTTCTTTCCCATCACACACATTTTCGCCATTGTATTTCTACCTACGCTAGAATGCACCAAAATGGGATTTTTCCATCTGGGTTCACATTTTCCTCGGTCCTCAACGCGTGTGGGCGTGTCCCCGCCATGTTTGAAGGGAAACAAGTGCATGCTAGGTTGGTGCAGTCAGGGTTTCTTGGAAACAATATTGTGCAAACTGCACTCCTTGATATGTATGCAAAATGTGGCTTTGTATGTGATGCACGTGATATGTTTGATGAAATGGTTGAGAGAGATGTTGTTGCTTGGACGGCTATGATTTGTGGGTATGCAAAGATGGGGAGAATGGTTGATGCAAGGTTGTTGTTTGATAACATGGGGGAAAGGAATTCTTTTACTTGGACTACTATGGTTGCTGGGTATGCAAACTGTGGTGACATGAGTGCTGCCAAGGAACTGTATGATGTCATGAGTGGCAAGGACGAGGTCACATGGGTTGCAATGATATCTGGGTATGGGAAATTAGGGAACATGAGTGAAGCGAAAAGGATATTCAATGAAATAGTAGTGCCACGTGATCCATCAACTTGTGCAGCAATGCTGGCTTGTTATGCTCAAAATGGATATGCAAAGGAAGCTATTGAGATGTATGAGAAAATGAGACAAGCAAAGATTAAAATCACTGAGGTGGCAATGGTGGGTGCTATATCAGCTTGTGCTCAACTTAGGGACATTAGAATGTCTAACTCTTTAACAAACCATATCGAGGAGGATTTTTGTGAAAGGACACATATTGTTTCCAATGCATTGGTTCACATGCACTCAAAGTGTGGAAATATAGACTTAGCATGGAGGGAGTTTAGTATAATGAGAAACAGAGATTTGTATACTTACAGTGCGATGATTGCAGCTTTTGCTGAGCATGGAAAATCACAAGATGCTATAGATCTGTTTTTAAAGATGCAGCAGGAAGGTTTAAAGCCAAACCAAATTACATTCATTGGTGTCCTCAATGCATGTAGCTCTTCAGGTCTTATTGAAGAAGGTTGTAGGTTTTTTCAGATTATGACTGGGGAGTATGGTATTGAGCCCTTACCTGAGCACTATACTTGCATGGTTGATCTCTTTGCGAGGGCCGGACAATTGGAAAGGGCATACAGTTTCATAAAAGAGAGTTCATATCGTGCTGATGCAACAACTTGGGGTTCTTTATTAGCAGCTTGTCGAATTTATGGCAATGTGGAATTGGGTGAGACTGCTGCCAGACATCTCTTTGAGATTGACCCTGCGGACTCTGGAAATTATGTTCTTCTTGCAAACACTTATGCATCAAAGGATAAATGGGAATGTGCAGAAGAAGTTAAGAAGTTGATGAGTAAAAAGGGGATGAAAAAACCTTCAGGGTATAGTTGGATTCAAAGAGAGATCAAAGGACAGAATAAAGAAGAACATTGCTTGTTAGTCTCGTGATTAACTTATGTATCAACGAGCATTAAACATCATTCTCGTTGCCTATAAATTCAAAGTTTTCAGTAATTGTGAGAGTGGCTTTTGAGTTACAAGCTTTATTTTCTAATGCATCATACCATGAAGCGATTGGAGAAGGCTGCCAATCAATCTGATGATAGGAACCAGCTTCGTGCCACTGTTTGGAATTGTGGGGTTGAAGAAGCAGAAAATTAAATTCCACTGTGCAGATGGTGCAGTCATTGTTTGAGAAGCTTGAGGTGTTATAATTGATCCACAAGTGACTTTATTTGGTCATTATGTATTCTCCAGCAAATTTTTCATGCGTAAAGAGTGCTATCTCATTAGGTGTATAAATTTTCCTATACTAAAGTTTTGATGTATAAATGCATATGTTTTGTATAATTCGGAATACTAATAATAGGATTACTAAAGTTTTGATGTATAAATGCATATGTTTTGTACACAAATTTTTATATGTACTCTCTCAGTTTGACAATGAGCGATTTATTTATAAAATAATGTTTTAAATGAACGACTTTTTTAATTTCCAATTTTATATTAATTATTTTATTTTGATTATACTTTTGACTAATACTACTGGCACAACTTTCAAATCAACATCTATTAAGTCAATAATTGATAATGATGATTAAGTAAATATATTACTCTCTCTTTCATTTATACATTTTTTTAATTTATATGAAATATTCAAATAAGTTACTTATTATGAGAGTGACGGAGTAATTTATAAATTTTACACTCAAACATGTCTAATAATATTGAACTACAACAAAACTCTATGAAGCCCACATTGTAAAATCTAAAATTTAACTTTTTCTTTTTTGACAAAAAGTTGTGATTTGGTCAATTCAAGAAAAAAAAATTATGTTTGTATAAAGTTTGTTTGTTCATATAGGCATAAATAGTGTGATTGGGGGAAATTTTGTTTTCTTCGCAAGGTAGCTAGAGTAAGCCAATTTTTCATTAAACAAGCATGATAGTCTTCAACCGCAGAAAAATAGTGCGGGAACTAACCAGAATTGTGTTTGCCATCAAATTCGGTAACACATGACAGGAATCCTCTACCACTCTATAAATGGAGGCTCAATAAGTGTCTTCTTCATCAAATTCACTAAAATCAAAGAAATGATGATTTTTGGCAACTTCAGAGTCTTTCTTCTTTGCCTGAGAAAGAATACATTCCTCACGTCTGCACAGGTCTATAGGCTTTAGCAAGCCCCTTTCGAGTCGCGGCGTATCATTTCCAAAAGTTCAAGGCATATCACCGTTAGTGCGCTAAAAATCATTAGGATGATATAGGAGCATACCACAATAAGGAGATTTTTGTATGAAATATTCAAATAAGTTACTCATTATGAGAGTGACGGAGGAATAATTTTCAAATTTTAGACTCAAACTTGTATAATAATATTGAACTACACCATAGCTCTATGAAGTCCACAGAATTTAACCCTTTTTTTTGACAAAAAATTTGATTTGTTCAATTCCAAAACAATTATATGTTTGTACAAAATTTGTTTCTGCCATCAAATTCGGTGACACATGGTAGGATTTCTCTACCAATCTATAAATAGAGGCTCAATAAGTGTCTTCTTCGTCAAATTCATTCAAATCAAAGAAATGATGACTTTCGGCAACTTCGGAATCTTTCTGCCCACCTGAGAAAGAATAAATTCCTCACGTTTGCATAGGCCTATAGGCTTTAGCAAGCCCCTTTCCAGTTATCATTTCCAAAAGTTCAAAGCATATCACCATCAATACACTGTCAAAAAAAGATCAGTAGGATGATATAGGAGCATACCACGGTTTTAGTATGCCTAGGCAGTGACTCTTCCATGTCAAATAGTCTTCCACTTGAGATTTACAGTTCCAAGTTAGATTTTAATTGCGAGAAGGAGGAACTGAACTCCGATTTTGATTGTGACTGCTTAAATGAAATTTTAATTTGCCTATTACCTAAGTATTTACGGTAGTAACCAAATTGACAGTTGGTTTAGACTATCCTCATTCAATATCAATTGTTGCCCCTGCACTATAGACAATGTTGTAACTAGCAACCAACAATTATTTTTGACTTAAAAAATTATCAAAATTGATGAGTTATGCACTGTTCTGTTTTATTTACGTCTCCCTTGTAATTTTGCTCTGAATTTTGTGTATTTATAGTTTCTACGCTCCTATGATTGCATGTCTTTTTTTAGTAAATATGTGATGATTTTACAGAATGCAAGTCAATGATATAAAAGAAAAGGTGTACAAAAGTGATGTGGTAATAGAATTTCTCAAACCGAGGGTTATGAGATGCCAAAGCACAAAAGTTGCCTTCCCACATATGGTACCAATTTCGTAGATTTGTCCTAACTGCTTAATTTTCTCACCATGAAGCAATTATCTGCTAAAGCCAATGTGAGGGATTGTGAGAACGGCACGAATCAACAGATTAGGCCAAGCTTTTAGGTGAAAATGCAAGCATACACAACGAGGTAACTATGGATTTCATTTCATCTATAGCCAAAAACTAGTGGTACATTTGAGAGAAATTAAACTTTATTGTACTTGTATTTTTGCCCTAAATTGAATCTATTGACATGGTGATTAAACCCATTGAGCACTAAGGTCCTAACAGCTTGAACTCCTTGCTCCAATGATTCATCAACCTGCCATTAAAAAAACCAAAAAACAAAACAGTGTTGGCATCAAATTTCAAATAAGAAAATCAAGATACATAATTTGTAACATTTTATAATTTTAGTGTCACAGGTTTCAGGTTTATTACTCCTCATATTGCTTTTGTAGGTCATACCAACTGTTTACACATGCATTGTCTAAGTTATAATTTTCTTGGATATATATTCCCCAATTACATAATTTTAGTCAAATTTGTTCTGATCCATTTATTAACTGCAATTAAGTTCCACAATTAAACTAAATCCTAACTTTCTCTCATCAACGGATAATCATCAACATGTAGATTGTGAAGCATTTCAAAATTAGCAGACGCGGAAAAGTTTTATGCAATGATGGAAGAACTAAACTAATTTATGCTTGGTAGAAGAGTAGAAGGTACAACCTGCTTTCTTTCCACTGAACTAAACTTTTGAAGAAGAAATGCTCTTAAATCCATAGTTCCAGGAGGATTTCCAATTCCTACAAACATAGTTTTGAAATATACTCTGCTAAACAACTGAAATGGCTATATAAATTTAGAAAGTGAAAGTAGACAAGAAACTAACCAATTGCAAGTCGAGGAAAATCACGGGAACCATCCAAATGGCCTATCACATTTTTCAATCTGTAACAATATTAACACCAGTTATACATTTCATGATTTCCCAGTACAAGAGGATATGTATACATAAATGTAATGCCAACTCCTAAATAAGTCAAGAAAACAAGGTTTGCAGTATTGGAATCGCAGTCTTACTGTATTATCCATAAAATCATTTGACTAATATTTATCCCAAAAATGCTTCGAAAAAAAAAAGTAATAAAAAATGCTGAGAGCTACAACACTACATGTTACCCATGGAAAGATTCAAATAATTGTCCTGGTTGAAAGACAATGAAGTCATGTTTAGAACAAAATAAGAGTCAATCAAGTTAAAATTCAGAGAAGAGAATTCTTCTTTAAAGCTAAGCCCACAAATCACCCCTCTCATTGTTATGAAAATACCACAAGCATTTGGGGATAAAATTAAGCCCACAAACCACCCCATCATTGTTAAGAGTTAAAGGAATTTAAATGCAATTTGTATCCAACATATATCATATATGACACAGTTAATGCATCCTAAAAGCCCAACCTTAACTTTGCATGTCACAATTCATTTATGTTTTACATCAATAAGTTTATAGAATGTCTGGTTACTGCCTCACTATTCATAAACTAAAAAGTTTCGATTTGCTAGACTACCAATTCTTACTTTTGAAATGGTACTTAGTTTAGATACATATAAAAATCTTAATGACCAATGTTATGGAAATACAACAAGTATTACCCATTGTGATGCCCATGTCCACCTTTAGGTGTAAGTCTTAAAACACCATTTGGAAGGCTAGTTTCATCATAAACCTATAGAAAAATTCCACAAACTTAACACCAAGGAAAACATCAACAAATTCGCAAAATCTAACTGCACAGGATAAAGGTAAGAAATACATACTAGTAGAATATGACGCAAAGGTACTCGATAATATGCAGCAAGTGGTCCAACCTTTAAGAATATGAAAATTTAGATCGATCAAGAACATAAAGGTAACACACCAAGTGAATGATTTCTTAGACCCTAACTTTTGTTTTGTATGAAATGAATAATGTCATATCAGCATACACAAATAATCATTGAACCAGATAGTTCATCCATGACCAATTTGTTAAAGTTTATGTATATTGTATTAAGGAAACTAAAAAACTAACCGATTCCCCACTAAAATTCATGTAAGTTTGAGGCTTTGCCAACAAAACCGGTACTTCTCCTATAGAACCTGTACAGACCAAATAACTAAATATAAGTGAATGTTACAATTATCATTTACATTTGAACAGTTAAAAATTGTGGTTAATGAGTTACAACACGTTGTTACATTCATTAACCATTTACTGAACGTAACTAACCATATATTTAAACTATTTTAACCATCCAAATTTGTGTGTAAAAAATATCATTTATGTAAATAAAATCAATGGTAGCAGAAGTTGCACCTATTCCAATCAATGCTTTTGACTGTATTGTATTCATGAGAATGCCTTCTGTTTGAGAAAGGTTATCAATAATTTCAAATCCAACCTAACAAAGAGAAAAACATAAGATTAGATTCACTACAAATAGAAAAGTACATTGAGAATTAAAAAAGCGAATAATTATAATAATTACATTGTGCCTAGTGCCATGGTATTTATTTCCAGGGTTACCCAAGCCAACAATGAGCCAAGGGGTAAATTCAACTTTATTTGTCTGTGGCACCGAACAACGAACAGAAAAAGTTGTTTTAACTAAAGGCTTTGTTGAATAATGACGAGAATGAAGGTTTCTCCTGGGATAGGTTAAGGATAAGGCTGGGGAAGATGCAATATGCAACATTGATCTGTTGAAAAAGAAAGAATAAATTAAACAATGATTAAGAAACAAATCATGATTATCATATAATTGACAACAGCCACAATGTATCCAAACCCGAATTTTGGTAAGAACCTGAAAATTACACACAAGGCATACAAAACCAGAAAATTTGTGAGTGCTATATAGATTTTTTGACAGTAATT
Source organism: Cicer bijugum (assembly GCA_037974875.1). Classification (NCBI taxonomy): domain Eukaryota; kingdom Viridiplantae; phylum Streptophyta; class Magnoliopsida; order Fabales; family Fabaceae; genus Cicer; species Cicer bijugum. The sequence goes on along the minus strand of JBBPBT010000625.1, from coordinate 2,498,640 downwards.
TCTATGTTGTAGAAACGGCTATTGCGGTGGCAAATAGCAACTTCGCGCGCGGTAATACGGAAAATAGGGAAAAAGAAGAGAGGAAAACCTGACGAGTTTGTCACCGTTTCTGAATTCTCCTTCGCCTTCAGTGTCACTTCAAATTGTTCGTAAGCGGCAACTGCAAGTTACTGTAATTTTCTTATCAAATCAAATACATGATTTTTCTGGTTCGTTCGCTTTAATAATATTTTCCATCCACATTTTTTTTTTCTTGTCTTAGATTATCCTATTACTGAATTTAGATATCTCATTATTCTAACTCGTTTCACCACAACATGGTCGAAGTTAGATTATAATAATTATTGTTACTAAAAAAATAATAATATTAAATGTTATGAAACATTAACAGATTTTTTTTGAAAATATTTTATATTTATTTGTTAATAAATAAATATTTATTTGTTAATAAATAAATATAAAATAATAAAAAAATTATTTTTATCATTCAAAAGATACACTTCTTTTAATTATTTTTATTATTTTGAAGATACATCAATTTTAACTATCATTTCGTCTTCTGTTTTAAAATATGATATGATAAAACTGTAATTTAATAATAAAAATAATAAAATTAACAATGTTATGATAAATTTAAATTTATAATATTTTTCGCATATTTTAAATAAACATCTGAGGTGAATTAAGAACCACCTTACTTTCGTGTTTATTTATTTTGTCCATTAGTTTTTTTTTGCTTGCAAGATTAATGGTATTAGATCTAAACCGGTCAAACCCAAAAGAAAAGGCCATTAGAAACACTAGTGAAAATGCCAAAACCTATTCATAATGCATGCAATACAAAACTTCAAAGGAGTTGCTTCTTTCACCCTTAAATGTATTTTTGAGTTGACCAATTTAAATGCATAATTTAATAAAAAAAAACACATCTAATTTGACTAATTTAAAAGTATAAAAGGAGGAGAGAAAAAGCTACCAAATTTCAGATGGGCAATATGTCCAAATACTTCATCCAATATCATGTATATGTAAGGAAAACTATGTTACATTTTTTTTCTTCTTTTCTTTTTAAGTAGTAAAAGATAATTATATTTCTCACAAAAAGGTAATTATAGTTTTTAATTTCTCTTTCAAAAAATTTGTTCCATCAAAATAAAAAGATTATAAGAGAAATAAAATCTTAATTATCAAAAACATGTTTGTTGCAAATTCTCTATCACTCTCCTAAGTTAATTGCAAATTCTTTGCCACTCTCCTAGATTAAGAAAATATAAAATTAGTTTTTTCTTTCTTTCATTTATTAGAGATGAATGATTTTAGATGTTTTGTTCTTGTATGAAATAACTTATTGAAATAGTTTTTATTTTTTTTATTTAATTAAGTGATTTTTATATAGATTTAATTTTATTTAAGTATGTTGTTTGTGATTTTATCGTCTAAATGCGACATTGTTTTGTTGTCGTTTGGATGCAGTAGTGTAAGATTTTGTTTTTGTGTCGTGTTTATTTGATTTGGATTAATAGACTAACTTTAATTAATTACAAATTTAATTAATGACTTTGAGGTCGTCAATGCTATACGTCAAGAGACATAGACATTCCAAACACTTTAATTTTATTACATTTGTAAATATTTTACTATATTGTAATGTTAATCTGAACGTTGTAAATTTCCTTAAAAATTTATCATTTTTGGTTTTATCAATTTTGAATTTTTCTTAATTGATGTATATTTATCGATATGAATGAACGAATATATTTTTTTAGTAAAAAAATTATCAAAAAACATTTTAGAAATACTATTAATAAGTACGGACGAGTCCTTAAATCATAATTCAATTAATAAATATCTATAATATTAGATTAAATATTTTCTCATTAGTTTAAACCCAAGACTACAAAACCTCAAAGTTATGTATGAGTTTAGAGGGTATTATAATCTCTTCTATATAAAAAAATACATATAATTAAATTAATTAAAATTTATTAATATCTTAGACGACCACATATAATATTTTTAAAGCTTAGTGCTTAATGATATTGAAGATCAGAGTAGTGAATAAGATAATGATGTATAAGATTACATAATATTATCATTGGAAAATATTTTACATTATTGACAAATTATAAATACACATATATATGATTTTAGAAGTATTTATAGGAAGTATTTATAGGTAGTAGTATATATATATATATATATATTTATTAAAGTATTATTATTTATATTATCAACTGATTAATATTATTATTTCATTAATTTATTTTCTTAAAATTTGATTTAACAGAGACCATGACCCGACCCGAGCCAAACTCTAGATTCACTAAAATTGCAGCAGCCATCGTGTTCTTCGTTTCCTTTCCTGCTTCAAACACTAATTACACCTCTCAATCGAAATATTTTTATTGGAAAATTTTAAAGAAAAAATTATTGCTAAACAAAAATGTCAATTTTTTTTTAAAAAGGGGTTTACTTTTTTTTTTCTTCTTATCGTTACGACTTTCTTTTTTGGAATATTTTTAAGAGAATTTTATTTTGAAACTCTAGATCATACTTTTTCATCAACGTGAAAAAATAATTTTGTCATTTATAAAAGTTTCAATTTTTTTAACTTCTTATTTTTTCACCTCTCTTTTCAAAGTGTTCGAAAGTTTCCAAAGTTTCGAAATCACAATTTTCAGAATTTTTGAAACTTTCGAACAATTCGAAACTTCCAAAATAGACATTTTTTGTAACTGATTTGGAAACTTTTGAAATATTCCAAATTTTCAAAATGTAAGGTTTATTTCGAAAATTTAAAACTTCCAAAAGTTTAAAAAATTTAAAACTTCCGAAATTGTCAATTTTAAAATTTATTATAAATGATTAAAGAGTAAAATTATATTTTCATGTGTATTGAAGAGGTAACAAATTTAGGTGTGGGGTGTATGATATAATCCTCCATTTTTAATTAAGAAAGTTTTTAACCTCTCCAACATATAAACTAGAATCAATAATAATTAGTGGATTTATCAAATTGACAACTTTAATTCTGTGTTTTAGTATAATAATCATCTTCATTGTCAACCCATATGAACACATTACATGAACTTGGCAACAAAAATGATAAATGAAAATTGTAATATGTGAAAAAAATAATCTGAAGCATATATATAACTTGAAACTTGTTCGAGTGCCACATAGACATTCCCTATAAATTAAATGTTAAGAAAATAAAATAATAAATAAAAAAAATAATAGATCACATTTGTATGTCACTTAATTTAAAAATAAAAATATTCATGATAAAAAAATAAAAATAAAAAACCAAAATCTTTTATGCGTCAAATAGGATTGTTATAATATATGAAAGATTAAAAACGCAAATTTGTGAACAATTATAAAAAAACCACTTCAAAATTAAAACTCAGATTCTGATACAACTCATAATTAATGAGATGAATGACTACTAGTTGTTATAGGCCAAGATGCAAATTTAAACCAAACCCTTGCTCACTGCTGTCACCACCATTCAATCCACGAAATCTCTGCAGATGCTGATGATGGTGACGACCACTACCATCAAACACAGAAGCAGGAGCTAAAGCATGCGCTGTGTATAGCCACGAAGACAAAGGTGGCTGAGACGGTAGACCACCGGCGATTAAATGATGCTGCGACGGAGGTGACATAAATATGTTATGGATATGTGAAGCATTAACAAAGCCACGAGCAGCTTGCATTTGAGCACGTTTCAAGAGTTGTCTTTCTTTTTTGTGTGCGTTTTGGTGTCCTCCTAATGCTTGTGAATTTGCGAATTCTCTACAGCAGTATTGGCATTCGTATTTTGTACCATTCAGAGCTTCAGATTCTGATGATGGAGATTGATTCAAGCTAGCTGCTTCTTTAAGGTTGATGCCAAATAGCTTTAGCGATGATGTGTTGTTGGTAGGGGTAGTATTGGAATTTCTGTTGTATTCATCATCGGCCATGAGTGATTTATTTGAGCAAGTCGGAGAGATAGATGCACCAAAATATGTGATGTGTGTTTGTGAGCTACTAATTATGTATTTGAAGGGTTTATATAAGAAGTTCAAATTATTAATGCATAAGTTATAGGAAAAACATAATTAATATTTCGTTTGTCTTACATTAAAAGTTCCATTTGTACAAAGAAAATAAAATATTTAATGTAATTTTTTTATTTAATTTCAGATAATAATTCAATTATTTATTTAGTTTTCAATCTTTTCATGTATTAAAATATCAATAATATTATCATTTTTTTTATATAAATTCAAAAAATTCATCATCATCTTTAAATAAAATATAAAAAATTCATTATTCATTTCACGAACGTTATTAATTAAATTTAAAATATGAAACTTTTTTGAAGTTGAAAGCTAAGTGTTTACTGCGTTTTATTTCAATTTCATGAGTATTAATCATTTTATATTATTGTATCATATGTCACATTATTTAAAACATCTCACATCATCATTTTTTAGTTAAAAAAGTCAGAAGAGGAGACCAAAATTGTCGACTTTCAAAATAAGAGTATATAACAATTTCGTGAATCAATAAAAATAGAAAGACTAAAATTATAATTAAATCAAATTTATATTTTTATCTCCAATAACGTCAAATCTATCAAATAAAGAATCCATACTTTACGATTTGATACCCAAACCACCAAGACAATATATCATTTTTCTTCATATCATTCTTCACATCAAATTCTTAATCTAAATCTTAAAATGTGAATTCTTTATTTGATGAATTTGATGATCGCTGTTGCAGATGAAAATATGAATTTATTTGAAGATTTGAGTTATGAATTTGACGAAAATATGGATTTTGTTGAAGATGACTGCTAATTTTATGAGTTTTGTTGGAAAATGATGATAAATTTTCTGGATTTTTATAAAAAATGATAACATTATTGACATTTTAAGGCACAAATAATCAAATTGTTAATTAAAATTAAATAAAGAATCAAATTGAAAACAAAAAATAAATAATTAAATGGTTACATAAAATTAAGTTAAAAGATTATATAAAGTATTTTGTCTAAAAAAATTTATACCCAAAAGAATATCATTTTTGATTTTGATATAGTTTTAATTTCTTTTTTCAATTGTACTATCTAAGTACATGTAGGGATGATAATGAATAACTATATATACAAATAATACTATTCCATTGCTTACATGCTTGTGATATTTGACGGATTTTTAAATATCCACATGTATTAGCGGATATTCATAGATATCATATTTTTAAATAAAAAAATTATTTATGTACAAAAAATTAATTTTTTGTTGCATTATTTATAATTTATTTCTCT
>JBBPBT010000625.1:2441308-2490339 GCA_037974875.1 Cicer bijugum | reverse complement strand
TTATTGCATTAATTTATTTTGTAATAGTACTTATTTGTTTTTCCAAAAAAAAACATACTTAATTGTTTAGTATAATATATTTAATTAATTTCATATATTTTAAATATAGTCAATCATTGTTATTTCATAATATTAATTTTTAATATATTATATGTTATATTTTATTTGAAATTAACGTAACTTTATAAAAATAGTATTAAAATAATTATATTGTAATTTGACTCAATCAAAAATTAATTGATTTAAACTACATCAAATCAATTGATACTAAATTATATTTTTTTTAATGTAACATTCGAACTAAACTAAACCATACATATTTTATTTTTCAGATCAAATGAATTTTAGTCTCATAACTAATCTAAATTACATCATAGATTAATGCCTCTATAATAAGAGACACATTTGGGCTAGGACAACCCTAGACCATGGTCACTCCCTCACCCCACACTAATTAATATGTCATGTAATTCAACTAACATGCACAATGGTATATACTATTGTTGGGATATGTACTTTTCAAATGCAATGTACGTAATGCCTATATGCATGCCATTGCATATTTATTTTGATTTTATGTAAAATTTATGATTATTAATTACATTTAACAGATTTTTAGAGCCGTCCGTGTGTAATCCACGCGACTAGTTAATTCTTTTATAGATAAACTAGTCAATAACTTTTATTAATAAGTAATTAATATATTATTATCTTTATTAGTTTAACATTTTAACTATTATATAAGATTTTTTTTTTATTTTTTCAATGAAAAATTTGACAGTAAAGAAATAATAACCAGAGTAAAATAGAAAATAGTTTAAAAGCTATTGGTCACAAAAAAAAAAAATACACAAATGAGTGAAAAAGAAAAGGGCATCACATAAATTTTTGATGGAGGTGTACCAATGACCAACGTAAAAGAATCCAGCGTATAATAACTGACAGTGCAGCATAACTTAAGTAAGTTTAATTAATTTGACCAATATTTTCCTATTTACTGCGGTAAATTCAACCGTTATTCGCAGTGTCCTAGATTAAACTCTCGAGTTTGATAGGTTACTGCGGTTCGTATTAACTCCATTGTGATATTGCATATTAATTCGTGTGTTTTGACTTTTCTGACAATTGGAGATTTTATATCAGATATGAAATTGTCACCTTTTGGCGTTGAAGAAGGTATAATAACTTTGTGGGTTTTAGATGCAATAAAGGGTATTGTTGAAATCAGAAGAGATTAATGAGCAGCTGCTGCGGTTTAAGGTCTGGTTCGGTCATCATGGAAACCGAGTTGACTAGTAAAAGAAGGGCTTTTGGTTCCATCTTTGGTTCCTCGGTTAAGCCTAGATCACTCAGGTTTCAACCTTCTGGTTTGTATTCACTATTATCATTCATACAAACTGAAAAATATTGAATTGAAAATGATGCTTGTAATATTATTTAGATGATACAATTGGAAAAAATAGTTAATGTTCCATTGTCATTTGAAAATAGTGATTCATTTTAGGACTTTTCCCAAATGAATCACTAATTCTGGGGGTATTGTTTTTACATGTTTTCATTTGAAGAGAGAAAATTAGTTAATGTTAATATTATATTATAGTAGTATCTTTTGTTGGTTGTAGAAAAAAGTGTAAATTAACTAGGGTATATTGGTAAAGAAATAATTAACGTACTTGAAAATTCAAAAAAAATCTTATTAAAGGGGAAAAAGAAATTTCTCAAGAAAGTCTTATATTTAGGTATGGAGTTACTATTACTTATAGTGTTTTTCCCTTGATTGAGTAATGTTTGTACCCAAATGTATGGTGAAATATAATTAACCATTTGTTAGAGATGTAAAATTAGTTACAGGTTAGTTACTTTAATTAAGTGTTAGTTACAAGTCATGTACAAGTTAGTTACTCTAGTTAGTAATGAGTTGTAACTAGTTTTACATTGTCAAATCGATTAACAATGTCAGTAAACAGTATTTTCACCTTTTCTTTTTATTTTTGGTAGAACTGCACCTATATTTTCTATTGATGTTAATGTTCTGCTTTTGATGGTCTATGTAACTGTAAATGTGCATTCATGTTTGTTTCTGTTGGGGTTGTTGACAGCAATAACTAAGCCTGTTTTCAAACTCACCAGCATGAAATTTCATTCAAATGTCTTGGGAGTTTCCTTAGCAAGATAGATTTCTTTGCTTTGTGATCGGTTTTAAGGAATGCTGATCACTAATTGACAGTCAGTCCTGTTGATATGTGAATGGCATTTCATCATTGTTGCAGTTAGTTAAAAACTATACGCAGATTATGTAATCTTTAAGAAGAGAACTGTCATCGGCATAGTCTTAACATTCTCTTAACGTCATATATGTATGTTACGAATGTGCTTGTTTTCTTGGAATGTTACCGAGTAAAACTGCCTTGCAGATGAAGATATTGAGGATCTTATCCCTAATAATGCTCCAAGCAGACTTTCTGGAACTGTTTTTCCCTATGTTGGTGTTGCTTGTCTTGGAGCCTTTTTATTTGGTTATCATCTTGGGTATGAATTTCACTTGTTATACTACTGGTTTTAATTGATTATTATTCTTAGGTGGGAAACTCTGATAATGCCATGTTTGGTGTAGGGTGGTAAATGGTGCTCTTGAGTACCTTGCCAAGGATCTTGGAATCGCTCAAAACACTGGGCTACAAGGTTTTCTTTTTGTTTTATGTTTTTCCCTTTTGGTTGTTTATAGTTGCAAATAAGTTTAATATGCCTGATTGATTTTATCGAACAGAAATTGCAGATGTTTTTACAAATACTCTTTCTTCTTCTTATTAGGTCTTATGTTTTTTTGTCTGTAATGTGTAACAATCATATTTTCAGCATACTTGTTTACTTGTTAATCTTACTTTTATATGAAGTAGGAACAAACTTCAGATTTTATGTAGTGGTATTTCAGTAAATTTATTTGTTGCTTTTAACTGTTTGTGAAAAATCTTTAAAATATGCTTCTGAAAGTACTTGTTCCACTTGAAAATTATATCTTAATTTTTTTTTCATGAGACTTTTATCCATGAACAGGATGGATTGTCAGCACGTTACTTGCCGGTGCTACTGTTGGTTCATTTACTGGTGGAGCGTTAGCCGACAAATTCGGTAGAACTAGGACTTTTCAGTTGGATGCAATCCCTCTAGCAGTTGGAGGATTTCTTTGGTATGTCAATTGTCCTTGATTCAAAGATTAATCTTTAATGTATTTTTTATATCGGATGTTTTAAATTTCTAATTTATTTACAGCGCTACAGCTCAGAGTGTTCAGACAATGATAATCGGTCGCACGTTAGCTGGTATAGGAATCGGTGTTGCGTCTGCAATCGTACCACTATACATATCTGAGGTGGTGGCCTTATAAATTATTTTAACATTTGTGATCATGTTTACATGTTTTATATGGACATAAGGCTAATGGTGACTTTTTCTAATGGATAGATTTCTCCGACTGAAATCCGTGGTGCACTTGGGTCTGTTAATCAGCTTTTTATATGTATTGGGATTCTTGCAGCACTAGTGGCTGGTTTGCCTCTTGCGGGAAATCCTATTTGGTATGTATTAGCACTGAGGTGGTAAAACCTTGAAATTTGTTTTCCATTTTCATGCCAATGGCCTGGTGAATGCATGGACATTAATTCACATTCACTTTTACCTCGTCTAAACTAGATTTAATTTATCAGGTGGCGGACAATGTTTGGAATTGCGGTAGTTCCATCTATTCTATTAGCACTCGGAATGGCAATTTGTCCGGAGAGTCCACGCTGGCTTTATCAGGTTGTCCTGCAATACTATGCTGTCATTTGTTCCGGAAACAATACTTACTGCCTTAAAAATAAAATATTACATTTTAGACTCATCGATTAGTTTTTGTAAATATTTCATTTTTCAAACCTATCCGGTGGATTACAGTTTCCTTCTATGTATATCATTAGAAGTTTAGTGCACTTGCAATAATATTCTGGCATATTTTCTGAGAAAATTACGTTTCTTGTTTTACAGCAAGGGAAGATATCTGAAGCTGAAAAGGCTATTAAAACATTATATGGAAAAGAAATAGTTGCTTCATTTATGCAGGACTTGTCAGAAGCAAGTCAATGTTCTTCTGAACCTGAAGCAGCATGGCTCGAACTGTTCAGTAGCCGATATTGGAAAGGTATTGAAAAAATGGAAAGGTTTGTCGTAGCATAGAACTGCTACTAATTACATCTTCGTCAGTTAATTTTGTAGTATGTTTGTTCCGAAGTTGATTAATACCAATGAATTGATGTAGTACTAATATTCCCTATTGCAGTTGTCAGTGTTGGGGCAGCACTTTTCTTGTTCCAGCAATTTGCCGGAATAAATGCGGTGGTTTATTATTCAACTTCCGTATTCCGCAGTGCTGGAATTGCTTCAGATGTTGCAGCAAGTGCTCTTGTTGGTGCATCAAATGTTTTTGGTTTGTATTTTTCATTCTAAAAATTGATTATTATTATGCAATTTGTACAAACATTACATTTTTCCTAGTTGATTTTTGATTCTTGTGCAGGCAGTGTTGTTGCTTCCTCCTTGATGGACAGAAAAGGAAGGAAAAGTCTCCTTATCACAAGCTTTAGTGGGATGGTAATAATATTTTTAAATCACATTTGTCTAAGCCTTAAACCAAAGTGTTGAGACTTTTATCTAATTTAACCATTTCATATTAATGTAAAAAATCAGTTATTTTTTTGTCTTTTTCAGGCTGCTTCTATGTTGCTTCTTTCTGTGTCTTTTAGCTGGAAAATCCTTGCACCATACTCGGGCACCCTTGCAGTCCTCGGGACAGTCCTGTAAGTAATTTCATTTTGTTGGCAAAATCGATTTCATTTTTATATTTATTTTCGTTTCTCAAATGACTTTGTCATATGCATTTCATGCAGATATGTTTTATCATTCTCTCTTGGTGCTGGTCCAGTGCCTGCCCTTCTTCTACCAGAGATATTTCCATCTAGAATCAGAGCAAAAGCAATTTCTCTGTCATTAGGCACACATTGGGTTAGTGATTTCACTTTACTATTTAATGTTCCATGTTATGCTTATTTTGCTGAAAATTATGCTAATGATGAAATTTGGAATTTTGTTGTCAGATATCCAACTTTGTGATAGGACTCTATTTCTTGAGTGTTGTAAACAAGTTTGGAATAAGCAATGTGTACTTAGGGTTCTCAACTGTGTGTCTTCTTGCTGTCTTGTACATAGCTGGTAATGTTGTGGAAACAAAAGGTCGTTCATTGGAAGAAATTGAACGTGCTCTTACTCCTGCAAATTAGAACTTTTGTACCACAATAGTACTATGTTACTAATTTTGCTCTTGAGGTATAATTTTTTTATTTGATATATCCATTTACTAAATTTACGACTTTTGTATCTAAATATCCTTTTTTTTTTTTTTTTCAAATTGCCACTGTTTGAAAAAAATTTCCCAAAATGTCACACTTTTTAAACTCAATAGGAAGTCTCTCTCTGGGGAAGCGACCTTCTGAAGAGGAAGTCTCTCTCTGGGGAAGCGACCTCCTACAGGGCATGACACGTTTTTCAATTTTTTTTTTGAAAAATTGTTTATTTGTTTATTATTATTATTAATTTTATTATTTAAAAAATTAAATATATTAATAAATTTGTAAATAAAGTTTATAATTTAATTATTATTATTATTATTATAAAAAATTATTATTATACATATAATTAAAAATTATTATAATTAAATTAAATTATTAATTTAATGATTTAAAAAATAAAAATAGTAATAATAAATTAAAAAATACATTAATAAATTATAAATAAATATTATATTTTTATTATTGTTATTATGATAATAAATAATTATTATACTTATAATTAAAAATTATTATATTTAAAATTATATTATAAATTATATATATTATGTTATAATTTTCAAAATAAATAAATAAAATAAAAATTGAATAATAATAACAATTAAATGAAAAGAAATTTATATTGCTAATATGAAAATTAAAATACATGAAATTTGGAAACATAAAAGATTTCAAATTTATATCAATGATGTCCACCTAAATGACCCCAGTCCCACATGTAAGGTGTCTTCGAACTCGTCTAGCTCTATGAGCAAGTTGTGGTTCTTCCGGTTGATCCTCATTTTAATCATTTTCTTCAATGTAAGTTGTAGATGGGTTAAAACCATTGACACCTGCTTCCATTAAATTTTGAGATTGTTGATTATACATCGAATCAAATACAGCATAAGCTGATTCAAGAGTTGTGCACTGAGTTCCAAACAAATTATAGATAAGCTCATGTTCGGTCGGATAACCGGGTGTTGGTATTTCTGGCACTGACGGAACGTAATACTGAGATGGTGGTGGATCACAAAATGGAACTTCAGTAGCGACATGTATGTCTGAATTTTGAATTTTGATTTAAGTTTTGTTATTTTTATTTATTATTCAATTTTTATTTTATTTATTTATTTTGAAAATTATAATATAATATATATAATTTATAATATAATTTTAAATATAATAATTTTTAATTATAAGTATAATAATTATTTATTATCATAATAACAATAATAAAAATATAACATTTATTTATAATTTATTAATGTATTTTTTAATTTATTATTACTATTTTTATTTTTTAAATCATTAAATTAATAATTTAATTTAATTATAATAATTTTTAATTATATGTATAATAATAATTTTTTATAATAATAATAATTAAATTATAAATTTTATTTACAAATTTATTAATATATTTAATTTTTTTAAATAATAAAATTAATAATAATAAACAAATAAACAATTTTTTCAAAAAAAAAAAAAATCGAAAAACATGCCATGCCCTCTAGGAGGTCGCTTCCCCGGGGAGAGACTTCCTCTTCAGGAGGTCGCTTCCCCAGGGAGAGACTTCCTCTTGAGTTTAAAAAGTGTGGCATTTTGAGAAAATTTTTTCAACGAGTGACAATTTGGGAAATTTAAAAAAAAAAGAAGGATATTTACATACAAAAGTCTAAATTTACTTTATAAATTATTGTATTCAATATGATTTACAAGTTTATAAAGAAGTTTTTACATATCTAATTTACACAATCCAATTGAAAGATAAATAAGGAATAACTAAATATTTATCTCGCACTTATAATTATTTATCTCTTGTCAAATCTTTATACAACTAATAATTATTGGATCAATAAACCCCTAAAAGACTACAATATGTTGATATATACTAAAATATTTATTTCGTATTTTGTCAATTTTAAATTAGGCTATAAATTTGTGCCTTCTCATTTTCAATTTAGTTTTAAAATTATATCCGCCGTTGCTGTTCAAAAAAGTTGACCAAAGAGTGATATGACAAAGTAATAAATTAAATTGATTAAAGATTTAATTGTAATTTTGGTCCCTCTATTTTAGCTGAATTGTAAAAATAGTCCCCCCATTTTGTTTCTCCTCAGTTTTGGTCCCTCAAGCAAAATTTTGGTCCAAAACTTCACGAAATTTCATTTTTTTTGCATTTATTTAAGTCACATTATGTCTCAAAATCTCATTTAAAACAATTGTACCTGAAATATATGATTATAAATGGTATAATAAGGCTTTAAAAAATGAAATTTTATCAAAATTTGGACCAAGATTCAGTTTGAGGGACCAAAACTAGGGAGAAACAAAATGGAGGGACTACTTTCACGATTCAACTAAAATAGGGGGACCAAAAGTGCAATTAAACCTTGATTAAATAAGAAATAAAGGAAAACTAGAGAAAGCAAAATTGCTCTTTTGAAACTAAAAGAACTAAAATCACAACATTAATAAATTAGATGGACTAATAAGTACAATCACAGTCACACCTATTAAAAATAGCTATGAATTGAATCTATAATCTCTACACCCTTTAATTTATTAATACAACATGGAAATATAAAACTATATAACATTCCTCTAATCGCTAGCTTCATCATCGTTAATCTCGTCAAGAATCACAATTAACGCTACTATAAAAGCGTAATCAACATTGGGATAAACCGTGACCATGAAATGGTCTTTATCAATTAAAACACTCTTTAGAGTGTGCTTTTTGTGCATCTGCAATAACAAAGCAAATACAATTAATTAAAGCAGAATATATAAAATAAAATTAGATGAGTTTAAATTAATTACCTGGGCAACAATATTGTTAGATTCACCAGCATAAACAATGCAAGATCGTTCGAACCAACTACCTTTGACCTTAAAATCACAAACATCTTCTTTTGTATTACTAGCTAGAAAGACATCTAATTTGGTCTTAAATTGGATTAAGGAGGATCGCTTCAATGTAAATATAAGATCTTTAGCATCTGTGCTTTCACCCCTATAAGCTTCCCACCGATCATGCATAGTCACTATCTGCATCAATAATATTTAAACATTCAACTTCATTGACCCATTGGAGTATATGAACTTTAATGGATTGCCCAATTGAGCTATACTAGCAAAACATATTCCAAATTAATAATGGGCGATTATTAAATAAGTAATTAGTTTCATAATAAACAGACTTAAAGTTAATATATAAAAAAAAATATACATTATAATTATTCTATGTTTTTGTCACTTAAATAATTTTTTATTTTCAATATTGATAAATATCAAATACCTAAACAATTATTTAACCGGTCATCCATGGTAGGATTTCACATTATATTCTTGATAATAATAATTTAATAAATAGTTAAGCATTAAACATCTTTTTATTGAATGGAAGATTCAAAACTCGAAAGTACTTTACTTTTGGTAAATTAAAAAAAAAAAAAAGGAAGAAAATAAGAGAGAAAGAAAGTAGAATTACCTTCCGGCGTAGGGTGACGATGGGGTAACCGGCGGCATCAACCAAGACACGGCGATCACGGAGGGTTAAAAAAGAACCTTTAACTTTGAAAACAATGTTGCCGTTAACATCAGTGACGGCAAAGTTTCCGTCTGAAATGGTCATAACTTTTTTCACCACCGCAAGATCCAGTGGATAGGGAGCACAATATTGAGGGCCGAATATTGCGGTTGGGAGTGGCAGAGCTGAGGCAGACGGTTGTGGTTGATTGTAAGGATAAGCCATGATGATTGAATGATTGTGATCTATTTTCCCCTTTCTTATAAACTTTGTTAGTATTTTTTTTTTTATATAAATCTGAGGAATAATATTAAATAGGATTTTTTTTCTGTGCGCGTGTGAGAGGAATAATGGGTTTGTTTTGAAGTTTCTTATTTGATTTACATAAAGAAATTGTAGCAAGGGACAAGTACGTAAAAATTGATTTTTAGTTTAAAAAAATTTAAAGATTATTTTAACGATTTATTTAAAAATGATTATTTTTCTTTTTGTTTGTTTATTATCATAAAAATAATTTTTTAAAAATAAATTTTAATTTATTTGTATATAATTTTATAAAAATAATTTTTTAAATTATAAAATTATTATAAATAACATGACTTTTTAAATATACTAATATCTTCTTTTTTCTATATGTCATGTCTATATTTCATCCCTTTATTACTCTCTCATTTCTCTCTTTCATCATTTTTTATTTGGCTACAGTCATAAACATATTTAATTCTATTCAAACATATTTAATTCTATTTTGAATTCTCTTTTGAAACTTTTCAATAATGCTCTTCCACCCTATCTGACTCTATTTCTTCGATGCAAATTTTTAAAAATAATTTATTTTTATTGTCATTTTATATTGCAACAATTCTTTTATTAATAGAGCTTTTCATATTTTTTTTATTTATCATTTTAATTGAAATTTAAATCAACAAAAATATTAAATCATATGTTTAAAACAATTCATAAAGTAATTTATCATTAACCAAATTTTCAACTTCTAAACACAAGAAACATGATATCATTGTTTGATTATCTATAGTCACTAAGAGATAATAGGGTAGTTAGTACACGTATTTGGTAGAATCTTTGTTAGGCTAAGTGTTAATATCTAAAACTTTTATTATGAAATTTACTATAACAGAACAATTGAAATATTTTAAATTGGACGCACTTCAATATTTATTAATTTAATTTAATTTTAGACACATTTCAAAATTGATTAATGTACTTTAAGTACTCATCAAAAAACATTAAATAAACACACAAGCAAAAAATATCATATCTACATATGAATATTGTAAAGATAAAATGATTCAAATAAAATACATAAAACAACAAAAAATGATGTGGAGAAATCGAAAAAGAGAAAAAAAACTTACTCGATGAAAATCTATATCAGAGTCGCATGAAGGAGAAAAACGACCATTACGTGATGGAGAAGACGCAATTAATGAATTGATGGAGAAAACTGATAGAGGACATTTTTAAATTTTTTAATAAGATAAAATAACTACATCATTTTCTCTCGTTAGTGAGTTGAATTTCATATTTTTTCAATTTTGCGTCATTTTTTTTCTCATCTATTGCACAAGACAAATGTGAGAAACTATTACTTTTAGCAAAAAAAAAAATGACTTTTTTCAATAAAATGATTTTTTTAAAATATGAAACAAACACAATTCAAACAATAAAAAATAGTTTTTATTTAAAAAATTAAATATTTTCATGAAAAAATCTGAAATAAACACATTCTAAACTTAGTCTGAATCAATTATATGATCAACGCATAGCGACTAATGACATAATTTACTCCGTAATTAATTACTTTAATTTCCGTGATGTAACAAAATTTACAAAGTAAATTATGATTAATTATGCGAAATTTTTTATAGTTAATTATAATAAAAATTAAATATTATTAATAATTTAATATTATGAATAATTTAATGATTGTGATGAATTGATGATATAATTTTTTTTACATAAATTTAATTAGATTTAATTAATATACACTATTAGTGTATATAAATAAAATTGGATATAATTGATGTATACTATTAATGTAAACTCAATCACACTTATTAGATCGATAAATAAAAAGCACCGTGTACTTGGAGTTCTCAAATGTGTGCCTTCTTTTCTATCTTGTATTGTACATAGCTGGTAATGGTATGGAAACAAAAGGTCTTTCATTGGAAGAAACTGAACGTGCTCTTACTAAATTAAATTTTTTGTACCACAATAGTACTATGTTACTAATTTTCCTCTTGATATATAATTTTTTTTTATCTGATTTATCCATTTATTAAGTTTAGTTTATAAATTCTTTTAGTCATTATAATGTACAAGTTTTTAAAAAAGTTGTTACGTCTCTAACTAACATGCCTAATTTAAAGTCCAATATTGATGTCGTATATATAACTATGTCAACTAAATATCTGTCAAAAAATGTAAGCTAAATATTTACTGGTTTAAAATAAAACCAAAAGAGATGAAAACTAAAAAGATAGAGTTACAAGTTTCAAAAACACATCTCAATTCCAATCGATTGTTAAAGGGATTGAAATTGAAGAAGAGACTAATGGAAAAACTCGATTTAAGAATAAGGTCATCTCTTCTTCTTCTTCTTCTTCTTCTTCTTCTTCTTCTTCTTCTTCTTCTTCTTCTTCTTCTTCTTCTTCTTCTTCTTCTTCTTCCTTTTTAGATTAAAAGATAAAGAAACTTGCACATAAATGATAAGATTTCCAATTTGAATATGAAAAACATTATCTAATTTAACAAGAAACTCTTACCAAGTCTTTATGCAGCTAATAATATTGTTGGGTCAATTAACCACAAAGACTACCTTATGTTGATAAAATGTATACTAGTTTCCAAATCCACAAAGAGTGTGTCACTTGAAAAATATGAAGATATCAAAAAATTCGAGGTGTTTGCATATGTCGCTTACACTATAAAAAAGCATTTGCAAATGCCACTGGCACAATTTAAAAAAAAAAAAAATAGACGACATTAAATTTTTAATTGTTAAATATATAAAAAAAATAAGACCTAGCTTTAATCAATGTTAATATGGTTAAATTGGACGTTTTGACTCGAATTTAAATTGAAGACTTAATAATTTTGTATGAATTTATGATGATATTTATTATATATATTTTCTAAGAATAAAAAAAAAGACATTAAAAGTCATTAATTAATTTCTATAAATATAACCACCAGAAATGTAGGAATAAGTTTAGAAGGTTAATCAAAAGGATATGCAAAAGTGTACTAAAATACCAACAATATAAATGCATTACAATAATGTTTTAACATTTGTCTTTTGTTGAACTTGATCTTATGGAACTACTGTTCAGTAAGGTTATTCATTGTCTCTAATAAATTGTTGGAAGACGCATGTGAAATTTGTAATGATGATCTTTTAGGAGAATATAAGAAAGGCTTTGGAGGATACAAGATAGACTCAAGTGGTCCTTGCAACATTTCTATTACTTTACTTATTGATGGTCTATCTAATGGATTTGTTTGAATGCACCATAGACTAACTATAGTGGTCTTCCTTACTAGATCATTTTCTTCCTGTGAGTTAGCTAAACAATTCATAGAGTTATTTTGCTCAAGATCCTTGTAAATCAAATCTGGAAAGTACATTTCAGTGGTATGCGATCCTCCAGTGTCATAATTCTTTCTTCCTCCAATTATTTCTAACATTAACATACCGTAACTATATACATCTGACTTGTGAGAAACTCCACCATATGATCTGCTAAATACTTCTGGTGCTATGAATCCTATTGTTCCTCTTGTGCCAAGTATGGACACGATACTATCATTCCTTTGGCATATTTTAGCTAGTCCAAAATCAGATATTTTTGGGCAAAAGTCTTCATTCAAAAGAATATTTTGGGGTTTGATATCAAGATGCAAAATCCTTGAAATACATCCTTGATGCAGATATTCCAGTCCTCGAGCAATTCCGATTGCAATTTGATACAATTTGTTCCAATCCAAATTACACGTAGCATTAGGAAATCCACTTTTATAGATGAACTTATCTAGTGAACCATTAGACATGAATTCATATATTAATGCTCTTTTGTTCTCATAACAAAAACCCAAAAGTGCGACGATATTCACATGTGACGTTCTACTAATACTAGCAACTTCATTTATGAATTCTTCTCCATTTCCCTTTGACTCATTTATAACTTTCACCGCCACTTGACGACCATCAGGTAAGCTTGTTTTGTACAGAACACCATATCCTCCTTGACCTAATTTATCTCGGAAAGAGTTTGTCATTCTTTTCACTTCTGCATATCTATATTGTTTTGCAACTGACAAATTATAACTTTGAATGAAATCCTCCATATTGTGGCCAATGGATTTTGTTGTTTTCTTGAAGAACCGCCTTTTTATCAAAATATGATACCTCTTGTGTTTAAAAATAATCACAATAAATATTACAATTCCAACACTCAATGTCGAGGACACCGATGCCCCTACTGCATGTTTGGAAAAGCAGTACAAATTAGTAAATATCTGATATTTTTCTATAGTTAAGGTTTTATAGCCAAGTATTTTGAATTTGAATCGATTCAATTTTAAGTAAAATTTATTAATAAGTTATATTTAATAGTTGGTTAAGTAATTAAATAAAATAAATTAACTATGTCGGGTAAGTACAATTCAATTAGTAGTTGCATAGAATTCACCAGCTAGAAATCTTTGTTCGAATTCAAGATTTGTCATGTCTCTACATTTAATGTCAATTGTGAGTATAATCACTAGACAATTTGTCGATAAAAAAAAATTAACTTTTAAATAAAATCATTTGTCAGTGAGATGAAGAATAGTTAAACCTGGAAATATTTTTATTTATTTATAATTTTAATAAAATATTAATATTTATTTATTTGTATTTACAATATTTACATTGATAAACCTGGAAACATATAAAAAAAAAAAAAACTATTTTAGAGTTTTGTAAATTGAAATCTTTAATAAATGTTTTACATGTATTATCATTAAACGTACTTTTTTAGGTACGCTGCACGAATGTAAATACTATTAATTAAACACTTGTCAGCTTTAATATTGCTAATGACGTTGTTTTGCAAATAGTGGAATCAATTAATATCCCCGCATAGCTTACCAAGCTTACAAGAGTATAAGACAAGTGGTAAATAGTACATTTTTGGTTGTAATGAAGTGAAGGGGTGGACTCAAATACTGAATGTTAGTAGTTGTGGGTGGGGGATCAAATATTTTCTATATGGAGGAGAATTACATGATTTGTTAAAGACTTAATGGCAACCATTATTATCCATCCCATTCCTCCATGAATATAAGTCATGTGATATGTGGATATATAAAAAATGTCATATGAGATTCATTAAGAATATTTATAGATAGAAAATTCGGGTTGGTAATTTTAATTGTAGTAAAGATGATTCATTAAGTTTGAATTTGTAATTAGGTTTTTTAAATAAATGTGACAACAATTGCACATGATCTCCAAATCAATTAATAATATTAGAACAAAATAAGGTTGAAATATATAATGGGTATACATACCTATAATCAAGAGTGCTCTAGGTGTTGTTTCAGATGGGCTTGCATGATGAGAATTAGTTGCATTTTCTCCTCGATTGTTTCTTCCAAGTAAAGGATTGCCTCTTGTAATTAACTTCACTTTGGATGAAAAATTGGGAATTTGTCCTAATAATTTATTATCAGAAACATTAAGAAGCTGGAGTTGAGGCAAAGTTGTAAGACTGTGTGGTATTGAACCTGTCAAATTATTACCACCAATAGTTATGTTCACTAAACTTTTTAATTTGGAAAATGAAGGAGAGATAGTTCCACCAAATCTCTGATACTCCAAATCAATGCGTACAATCTTTCCACTATGACACGTAATCCATAACCCACCATTACAAACATCGTTCCTTATTTCTGACAAAACAAAAGGATATCCAAAAGCTGCGAAAATTTCAAGCACAATTGTAGTATGAGGATCACAAGGTCCAACATCGTTTCTACAAAATTTATTATTTTTCCAAGTTGCGTTAACACCTTTGTGAAATACAGGTATTGGTCCTTGAAGGGTATTGTCGTCCAAAGATATGTTTTTCTAAAGTAGAGAGAGCAAACAATGAAGGTGGAACTAAACCAGATAAAAGATTTGAGTAAAGTTGCAAATCAAACAAATAAGTACAATTGGACATATTAGGAATTTGACCCGTGAACAAGTTGTTGTGAAGCCACGCCTGAAACAAAAATTTCATGGATGATATTACTTCAATTGTATCTGTAAACCTATTCCATTCCCCCTGATCGTTGAGTCGTAAATATCTTACTTTAGATTTTCCAAGGGACAATGGCAGAGATCCACTTATGTTATTGTGAGAAAGAAAAATAGTATGCAAACTCGGAAACCAATCAAACATGTTGGAAGGCAAGGAACCCATGAGATTTGTAGCTTCGAGATCGAGGGTATGCAACAACGAGAACTCCCTTAATTCAGTAGGAAATAACCATCGCAAGAAATTAAAGTTATTGCTAAAGTTGAGTGTTTGTAAATCTGTAATTCTGTATTGTATTGTAACCATCCAAACCAACCCTCTGGGATTAAGGTGAAGTTGTTGTAACCAAGGTTCACAGTTTGAAGCGTGCGGACGCCAACCAATTCAGGCAAAGGACCAGTGAGTGAATTGTTGTGGAGATCTAAGTGGGTGAGATTTGCTAGAGAGTTGAGATTGGGAGGGAGTGTTCCAGTGAGTGAGCTTGATGGGAGGGAGATGGAGACAACCCGACTGGATCGACAAACGATGCCGTTCCATTTGCAGTGGGGAGTTGTGTGTGACCAGCCTATCGGAGTTGGAGTCAGTGCTTTCAATAGTTCGAACATGTAATCTTCCTCTATGTCAATGGCGACGACTTTGATGAATAAGAAGATGAAAAAGTTTAATGTCTTCATGCTTACAACTACAACTGTAATTTCTACTTAACAGAGTGCTAAGTGATGTATGTTGTTTGATGATGTATGAGTTCCCTATACTAGTAGAGGAATAAATAATAGTACTAGATTTGCATTGAATATAATTGACTTGAATTATAGAATGTAAGATATAGCCTTATATTAAAATCTTAATAATAATGCTTCGACTTCCCTAGTGTGTGTACGCTTGACAACCTGTCTAATTGCAGTCAAAGAAGGCACACACATGTTTCTTTTTTCCCATTAATCAAATATTATAAAATACTTAGGGCTGAACATCACTAATCTACACCATCACATGGTAAGGGTTGTATTTTGATTGCCTTTGTGACCCTATATTTTGGGATGAATAGCAGTTAAAATATTGCATTCGAGTAACAGTCTTCTCGATGCAGAGGACATAAGAAACAAATGAAGCAGCACATGTTTTTATTTTAATTATTATATATTAATATAAAAAGAATGATTAGCATGTGAAAGCCTCTTGATTTGCGGTTTTGAAACTAAGAGAAAACATCAGCATCACTAACTTGGTCATATTTATTTGATCTCTTAGTCAATTCAACTGAAGTTCATTAATCATTGTATCCACTCATTCAATTATTATCCATCCTATGTAAATATAAGTCATGGGATATGCGAATAAAAAATTTCATATAATTTGTATATATAGGAATGAATATTGGGTTGTACTAAAACACCATTAAAGTGTAATGATAGTGATTCATTAAGAATATCTATACCAATCGAACACATGTTGGATGACAAGGAACCTAAGATATTTGTAGTTTTGAGATCGAGGGCATGCAACAACGAGAACCTCCTTAATTATGTAGAAAATAACCATCGATGCAAGAGATTCAAGTTATTGATATACAGTTTGGATTCCGCATACACCAACAAAATAAGGCAAAAGATCGGCGAGTGACTTAATAATAAATAAATAAATAAAATTCAAATTGATAATAAGATGTAATACTTTATTTTTTCTTTGTTTCCATGCATTTTCAAGTAAAATGTATTGGCTTAATTGCAATTTTGGTCCCTCTATTTTAGCTGAATTGCAAAATAGTCCGTCAATTTTGTTTCTCTCCAGTTTTGGTCTCCAAATAGAATTTTGGTCCAAAATTTGATGAAATTTCATTTTTTAAAGTTGTACTACACCATTTATGATTATATATTTTAGGTACAATTGTTGCAAATGAGATCTTGAGCCATTGTATGACTTAATTAAATGCAAAAAAAGTTCAAATTGGGGGATCAAAATTGGGGAGAAACAAAATGAGAGGACTACTTTTGCGATTCAGCTAAAATAAGGGGACCAAAACTGCAATTACGCCAAATGTATTTGATAAAAAGTACAATAAATATTGCAATTAAGAGAGAGAGAGAGAGAGAGAGAGAGAGAGAGAGAGAGTTCAAACTCATTAGTATCTAGGAATTATTCACTAGAAATATATGAATAAGTTTTGATGTGCAAAGTTTTGTACTCACACTATAATAATTACATTGGAGTCACATTTTCACTATTTTCTTTGACGAACTAATGTGATTTTACTCCTTAATGGTCCGATGGATTTGTCTGAATGCACAATAGACTAACCATGACAATTTTTCTTACCATATCATTTTCTTCCTCTAGGTTTTCTAAGCCACTCACATGCTTATTATTACTAATTAGCTCAAGATCCTTATAAATCCTAGAAAGTCCATTTCAGTAGTATTACACGACCCTCCAGTGTCATAATTTTTTCTTCCTCCAACCATTTCTAAAATCAACATGTCATAACTATAGACATCAGACTTGTGATAAACTCCACCAAACGATCGACTAAATACTTCAGTAGCTATGAATCCTATAGTCCCACTTGTACCAAGTAGGGACACAATACTATCCTTTCTTTGACATATCTTAGCTAATCCAAAATCATATATGTTTGGACAAAAGTCTTCATCCAATAGAATGTTTTGAGGTTTGATATAAAGATGTAAAATCCTTGAAATACATCCTTGATGGAGGTGCTCTAATCCTCGAGCAACTCCGATTGCAATTTGGAACAATGTGTTCCAATCCAAATTACAACTAACATAAGGAAATCCACTTCTATGAATGAACTTATCTAGTGAACCATTGGGCATGAATTCATATATTAGTGCTCTTTTGTTCTCATAACAAAATCCAAAAGTGAAACGATGTTCACATGTGATGTTCTACTAATGCTAGCAACTTCATTTATGAATTCTTCTCCATTTCCCTTAGATTCGTTTATAACTTTCACTGCCACTTGACGACCGTAAGGTAAGATTGCTTTGTACACAACACCATATCCTCCTTGACCTAGTTTATTGCGGAAATAATTTGTCATTCTTTTCACTTCTGTGTATCGATATTGTTTTGCGACAGATAAATTATAACTTTGAATGAAATCCTCCATATTATAGCCAATAAATTTTTTTGTTTTCTTGAAAATCCATCTTTTTACCGAAATATGATACCTCTTACGTTTAAAAATAACCATGATAAATATTACAATTTCAATACTCGATAGCAATGCCACTGCTGTATATTTGGAAAAGGTGTACAAGTTAAATAATATAAAATAAGTAACTTAATTTTTCAAATTTAAATATAATGTTAGTTGTCTATTCCATAGAGTAAACTTCCAAATACACTATTCAATCTATGAAATATTAATCTTTATGTCTTATACCTCCGTTTTTTAGGGAAAATATATTTGGGTAAATTGAAGTTTAGCCGAGAGTCGGTAAAATAATATTAGTTAGATCACTTTTTTTTTTTTAAGTCAGGTATTCTAAATTAATTCAATTTTTTTCTTTAGTAAAGTTTAAAATATATTGACCCGACTTATATATAAAAAATCTAATATAACCCAAATCTATCGTAAACTAATCCCTTGATCCCTATCAGATTGGTTTGATTTATTTCTATCTCTAATTTTGACTTTATATTATCTATTACAAAGATTGATGTGGGAGGAAACACTCTAATAATTCGAAATTGATTGAGATTAACTATAGATAGATTAATCCATAAAAGGTACAATTTGATAATAGTAGTAAATATGGCAGTGAGTACTGATCGAGTACATCGTTATTTTTTTTTTCGGAAATCTCCTGCTGAAATGTTTGTGTTAACCCATGAAGAAAGGTATTTTGAACTTGTTACTAAGTTTTTAATATATTAATTGAACATGGCCAAATTAATTATCAAAGTTAGAACAAAAGAATATTGAAACTATAATAATATATACATATATACCTGCAATCCAAACAGGTGTAAGTGCTGTTTTAGATGAGCCTCCATCACGAATAGAAGTAGTTGCATTTTCTCCTCCACCTTGACGAGAAACATTGAGCCCAAGCAAAGGATTGCCTTTAGTAATTACTTTGACCTTTGATGAAAATTTGGGAATTTTTCCAATTAGATTATTATTGGACACATCAAGAAGTTGGAGGAGTGACAAAGTTGTAAGACTATGTTGTTGGAAAACCCTATAACGTTGTGCTCAACAATCCATTCCAATTACATGATGAATAACCAAAGGCGGAAGCGTACCTGTGAGAATTGCCATTGATGAAATCCTAGGATGATGATGATAGAGCCAATGGGTTGGGTGATCTTCCTCAGCAAAACACCCTGAAGACTTAGCTCTCTTGATGGGGATAGAGAGAACCAGAGAGTTTTCTCCTTTTGGTTTGTGAAACTGAATAGTCTTATTGTGTTTGCCTTGGGGACCACTACCCCTATATATAACTATTATTAGTTATATCCCAAATTGCAGTATTTCTAATTCAGCCCCTCATTAAATTAGAAACTGCCTGGTATCTACACTATTAATTTTCATAACTATTATGCTCTTTAGCCACAAACTATTATATATTATTTGACCCCTAGTTTATTGGTTAATTATATAATGACCCTAACACACTTTATTAATTAATTACATATGTGACCCATGAATCTTACAATCTCCCACTGGTCACACATGTATCCTTAGGAATGTGTTAGACTTTATGACGTCAAAAATGTCATTATAATTACCTTGAGCATAATCCAAATTGTCCCGTCCATTAATCATATTAGCACATGGAACCAAAGAGGCTTTCGTCATAATAAGCATAACTAAACCCATCAATGATCACCCGTACTGACACAACTAAATGACATAGACCCATTATGAAAAGTGTAGCATGAAAATTACATGAAGTTGGTTAATGCATGTCAATTTTCAACTGGTCCTACTTTACCGAATGAGATCATACCATAACTTAAATGTACAAAGTAACCAAAACTGAATACTTTAAACTTTATTTCTGATCAGAAAATCCAAATACAATTACATAATGGACGAAACTCCCACTAAAATCAAGATTCCTCAAACTGTAGCACACCCATGTGAGCAGTATGCTCATGAAAGACCTTGGGTGGTAGACCTTTAGTGAGTGAATCCGCAATCATGGAGTTTGTCCTTAAGTGTTCTATGGATATCTGTCCACTTTGTACCTTCTCTTTAACAACTAGGAACTTAATGTCAATGTGCTTTGACTTGGTTGAGCTCCTATTATTGTTAGAATACATGACTGCAGATCTATTGTCACAATACAACTTGAGTGGTCTTTCAATCCCTTCAACTATTTGCAGCCCCGTGACAAAATTTCTCAGCCAAATGCCCTGGTCAGATGCCTCATGAATTGCTACGAATTCTGCTGCCATGGTTGATGAAGCAATAAGACCTTGCTTGGCACTATGCCAAGAAACTGCTCCACCAGCTAACAGAAAGACATAGCCTGAAGTTGATCTTAAGCTGTCTTGGCATCCCGCAAAATCCGAGTCAGAGTACCCAGTGATCTCTAACTGGTCTGACCTCCTATATGTGAGCATGTAGTTTCTTGTTCTCTTCAAATATCTCATGACCCTCTTGGCTGCTTTCCAATGGTCAAAACCTGGATTGCTTAAATATCTGCCTAAAATCCCTATTATGAATGTTATGTCTGGACGCATACATACTTGGACATACATAAGACTCCCTACAGCTGAAGCATAAGGGATCTTTTGCATTTCTTGAATTTCCAAACTTCCCTTAGGGCACTGTTTGAGACTAAACTTGTCTCCCTTAGCAACTGGGGTGTCCCCTGGTTTGCAATCCTGTAACCCAAACCTTTTGAGAACCTTATTGATATAGCTCTTTTGTGACAATCCAAGAATACCTCGAGATTTGTCTCGGTGTATCTGAATTCCTAATACAAAAGAGGCATCACCAAGATCTTTCATCTCAAAATGCTTTGATAGAAATTTCTTAGTTTCGTGCAACATGCCTATATCGTTAGTGGCAAGCAGTATGTCATCAACATACAAGACCAGGAAAATATGTCTGCTCCCACTGAACTTATGATACACACCATTTATGCTGGGTGACCCCGACATAGGCTGAAGACGATTCCACATTCCTCTAGGTATTTGGCAAATGGTCTCGGGCGTTGTTCACCTAAACCATCATATTTGCCGTAGTATTCACCACCGCGATCAGATTTGACCTTTTTAATTCTCTTATTAAGTTGATTCTCAACTTCTGCCTTAAAGGATTTGAACACGTCTATTGATTGAGACTTTTCGTGAATTAGGTAAAGGTAGGCATATCTAGAATAATCGTCTATGAATGATATAAAATATTATTGACCATTCCAAGAAGGAGTTGGAAATGGCCCACAGATGTCCGTATGTATCAATTCTAAGACGTCTGTAGCTCTATATGCGCCTAATTTCTTATCTTTAATATGTTTTCCTTTAATGCATGCTACATAAACGTTAAAGTCTGTGAAGTCAATGGAATCTAAAATTCCATCTAACACAAGTCATTCAACTCTATTTCTAGAGATGTGACCTAGACGCTTGTGCTAAAGCATTCCTGAATTGAAATTGTCAATTTTTCGCTTAGTACCACTTGATTCCATACTCAATGTTTCATTATAGTTAGCCACATTTTCCAACAAATAAAGATTATCATAACCAGAAAGTAAACTGGATCCAACAACATTCGAATTTAAAGACAAAGTAAATTCTTTATTCCCGAATGAACAATAATATCCTGATTTGTCCAAATAAGAAATAGAGACCAAATTACGTCTAAATGACGGTACAACAAAAGTGTCTTCTAAATCCAAATAATGACCGGAACTTAATAATAATCTAAATTTTCCTATGGCTTCAACTTCTACCTTCTTCCCATATCCTACATAGATGCATCTTTCAGCATCACTAGGCTAAATTAACCTCAGAACAAACCAAAGACAGAATCACACCTTTCTTAACACGCCAAGCGTGATATTTGGCACAATCCTTCTTCATGTGTCCAGGACTCTTGCAGAAGAAGCAATTGTTATGCTTAGTCTGCTTCTTTTGTTCTGGACCCTTAGCAGCAGCTTTGTTCTTGGGCTCCTCAATTCTTTTCCTTTTGCCCTTGTCTTTAGAGATGCTAGTAAAGTGAGCGCTTTCAATCTTATCTTGTTTCAGCCTGTCCTCTTCTTGCACACATAATGAAATGAGCTCATTAAGAGTCCATTTCTCCTTTTGACAATTATAAGTCACCTTAAACTGACTGAATTGCGAAGGAAGAGACATCAATACTAAATGAATGAGTAAGTCATCTGACAACTCAAGCTTTAGTCCTTTAAGCTTAGAAGCAATGTTGGACATCATCATAATGTGCTCTCTTATATTTCCCTTGTCTTGATACTTCATGGAAATTAAATTCTGAAGCAAAGAACTTGTTTCAGCTTTATCACTTTTTTCAAAACGTTTTTCCATCTCAACAAGGAAATATTTAGCTGTAACTATCTCATCCGAGACAGCACCTCTAAAGACCTCAGGAATGCCACGCTTTATGATCATAAGACTTATGCGATTTGAGCGATCCCATTTCTCATACTCTAATGCTTCCTCAGAAGAACCAGAGTCCGTAGGAGTAGGGGGTCGATCAATTCTTAATGCAAGGTCTAGATCCATGCAGCCAAGAACAATCAGAACGTTCTCTTTCCATTCCTTAAAATTTATTCCATCAAGGACATGAATAGAACTCAAATTTGCAGATATTGAAGCAATAGATGCTGAAAATTAAATAAAGAACAAAACTTAGAAACTCACATTATATGAAAATAAATCAATAAATAAATACATATGTTCAAATCATGGAATTTAATCCATCTCAAGATACCCAGTGCACCATTGGTGTCAAGTCTTTGGACAGTAACACCAACTGCTAGTGGTACTCTTGTTGCAACGATCAACTATTGACAATAAGACATGTCAAACAATAAACCTTCCTTTGGGCCGATTTATTGCTCACATATATACCAAATAATTGTCACACATTTATCATTGCAGGTGTACATGTAATTCTGCAAAATATTAACCTTCCTTTGGGCCGGCCAATACCCGCATGAATAAACATATACACAGCCATTTGACACTCTTCACGAGCAATTTAGACAAGAGAGGTCACTTTGGCGACGTCAAGTTTCAATTAACTCATTCAAAATGTCAAACTTGACTTGAACATATATTTATTATATCCAAATAAAACAATATTTTAAAAAAATATTGTTCACTAATATAAATTGTGTTTCATTAGTATTTGATAATTATTGTTTTATCAAAAAAATGATAATTATAAAAAAAAAAAATTATAACCGGAAGTAGAAGAAAGAGAGCATCTTGATACAGATACAATGAAACAATAAGCCATGGCAATGAAACAAAATACTGAACAGAATTTCATGGCATTGTTCACGATTCATTAATTGTTCCAATCATCCAAAACAATCAACAATTATAGAAAATCTTTATAGTAAACAATCAATGGCGTATCAACACGAAAAAAAAAATTATAACCGGAAACAAAAAAATATGGATTCCATAATATATATATCCAAAATCCCAAATTACAAACCCTAATTTTTCAATCATGTCAAAATTCCCAAATTGAATCCTAAAACAAAGACAATAATCGAATTTCATCATGAATTAAACATGGTAGGCTCTGATACCAATTGTTGGAAAACCCTATAACGTTGTGCTCAACAATCCATGTCAATTACATGATGAATAACCAAAGTCAGAAGCGTACCTGTGGGAATTGCCATTGATGAAATCCTAGGATGATGATGATAGAGCCAATGGGTTGAGTGATCTTCCTCAACAAAACACCCTGAAGACCTTGCTCTGTTGATGGGGATAGAGAGAACCAGAGAGTTTTCTCCTTTTGGTTTGTGAAACTGAATAGTCTTATTGTGTTTGCCTTGGGCTACACTATTAATTTTCATAACTATTATGCTCTTTAGCCATAAACTATTATATATTATTTGACATCTAGTTTATTGGCTAATTATATAATGACCATAACACACTTTATTAATTAATTACATATGTGACCCATAAATCTTACATATGTGGTATTGAACCTGTCAAATTATTTTCAGCAAGAGTCAAATTCACTAAACTTGTTAAATTTGAAAATGCCGGCCCCCAATTTCCATATTCTCCAAATAAATATTCACAATCTCCCCTCTTCTACACATAATCATTTCTATACGATTTGTACAAAGATCATTGTTTTTAAACCTTAAAAAAATAGGGATCCTTAAAAGCTTCTAAAATTTCAAGAAAAGTAGTAATTTTGGGATCACAAGGTGCAACATCGCTTCGACAAAAGTAATTTCCTCCCCAAGTTGCATTAACATGTTTGTGAAACACTGGTATCGGTCCTTGAAATTTATTGTTGTCTAAAGAAATGTTTTTCAAATTAGAGAGCGAAAACAAAGAAGGTGGAACCAAACCTAATAAGTGATTTGAGTGAAGTTGTAGATCAAACAAATAAGTGCAATTAATTGGACATATTAGGAATTGGACCAGTGAACAAGTTGTTGTTAAGCCACGCTTGAGACAAGAATCTCATGGAAGATATCACATCAATTGTACCTATAAATCCTTTCCATATCCCTTGGTTGTTGATCCGTAAATACTTTACTACAGATTTCCCAAGAGACATAGGTAGAGTTCCTGTGATGTTGTTCTGGGAAAGAAAAACAGTATGCAAACTCGGAAACCAGTCGAACATGTGGAATGGCAAGAAACCTATGATATTTGTAGCTTCAAGATCCATCGTGTGCATCAATGTGGAACGAATTAGATCCGTAGGAAATAACCATGGCGAAAGATTCAAGTTATTGCTAAGGTTAAAGGTACGCAGACCTATCAAATCTATTGTAAAATTTAGTAATATAAAAATAAATAAAAAGAGATAAAAATAAATAAATGTTGAATGAATATTGAGAATTTAAAGATGTCTATGTATCCGTGTTGAAAAATTATTCCTAAGCATATAATCCCATGTCAAATTACTTCAATTAATATTTGAAAAATTAATCTGTATATATATATACAAAAGATACAATTGCTTCAGTTATATATAATCTCGTCTTGATTCACTACAACATTTTTTAGTTTAGACAACAACAACAAAATGTGGCGGAAAACAAAAGAAATGTGGCTTAAACATAAGACAACAGTTTGACAACGGTTTAAGAAATGTAGTCTAGGTGGCCGTTGCCTATTCTAATAGGCCACAATTTTTTTACTTTTGCCCACAAATAAAAAAAACCGTTGCTATAAACCTGCAATGAGACTACAGATTTTTTGTTGGTTTTATCCCACGGTTTTTGGGATTTGTTTTAAACTACAATTATGTAAATGTTGCCTATTCAGTAGGCCACGATTGCACTACGTATTTCTATTTTAGGCAACTAATTTAAACTGTTGTCTAAAGGTTTAGGCAACATTTTCTAGTCTAAGACAATACATATATAAACCTTGCTTATACCATTATTCTACAAGTATTAACCAATCAGTTTTTTATATTGCCTTATGTACATTGAGACAACAATTTTTCAAATATAATTGTATTGATAATTAATTATTATTGCTTAAAATAAGTAAACATTCATTAAAAAAAATTATATAACATTGAATGAAATAAACAAGAGTTTACATTATCAAGCTATAACTAAAGTATACATTAACAAAGGAAAACAACAATGTCTAATCAAAATTTTGTAACATTGGTGTGCATCCATAAAAAAACCAGTACATGAATACATCAATTGTTATGTCATCATTTTAAAAACAATCAAGTCTTCCATGCATTCCACTAGCTTCAATCTTCTTGAGGATGACATGAGTCCGCTTGATCTTTCACATGATCATCAATTTTGATAGGCAATAAGGATATTCACTCTCCATGGTTTACCAAAATATAGTAGTCATGTAGAAACTCCAAACCTATGAAGTATTCACCAACCATTGTGCTTCTTTTTCAATAATATTTTTGACACCTTTCCTATACTCTGAACTGAGTTTATAAGCCCACTCTTTTTTCATTGTTTTAAAATACAAAATCAAAGCAGTCACAAAATAAATAGTTAGATTACTCATATAGATGCAAAAAAAGTAAAATAGAACTTACTAGAACTAACTCAAGATCAAAAGGTGGTCTCCTGCAAATTTGTGTCACTAAAAAGGAGTCCAACTAGCCCAAAGTAGTTTCACCTATTCCATTTAATGAAGAAAAATTTAAAGATACAAAGAAAAAATATATTTAATCATCTAGAAGCTAGTATGTTAGAATCAATTGGCTTAGGCAGGCTTGGTATGCCAGATCTCAAAATTTAAATCAACATCTATTGTGAAATTTAATATACCTTGAACAGATTCAACATAGCAAAAGATGTTTAGTTTTATGTATTATCCCAACAAATTCGAGAAAAACAAATGACTTAATGGAATTTGGCAATATTTGATCTCAAAACTAGAACATGTCTTTCCAATAACTGAAGGGTATGTTATGGATCCAATTGGTTCTGAACCAATCGCGAAAGGAACCATACATGTCATAATAAGCAAAATCACACAATTGAATACATGCATATCTCATATATAAAGGAAACAAACAAAATCTAAGGCACATTTGACAAGAAAATCATAAAATAAACCATATAATAATGGAAATGAACTCTAGATATGATACATTATATGCAAGCATTGATTAGGGAAAGAAATAAACAAATAAAAGACAGAAACAAAAGTGCAAGCTTTAACACGATATAATTGAAAAGTACCCGTTGAGGTGTCTGCTGCAGATCCAACATAGGAACCCGTAGGAAATTCCTCAATATTCCATGGATTCCTTGTTCTGCCACCAAACCAGATATCATCATAAGCCAATGATCCAGAAACAAGCTTTGCAACGAGAATAGTCCCTACAGATTTCAACCTGTTTAACAACAACATCAAATATATAGAAACAATATTTAGCCACAAACATAATTTATGACAGTAGATTTTCATTTGTTAGGAGTCTCACCTTTTATAGATCCAAGCTTCCATGTCAATTACTTGATGTTTAAATGACTTTGATCCCCATGTTGTTTTGTATTTGGGCACCAGTATTATGTCCTAAATCCATAAGGAATTCCATGAAGAGGCCCTTCAATAAAAACCAAGATTTAATTGAAAACTAAAGTTATTTCCTATCCACAACAAAATAGAAAGAGTTTTCAAGAAATGAAATTGTCATTTCAAATCCATGACAAACAATCTAGACTATAGTTACATTCAAATTAACATAATGATGATAAAATTTAACTTAACAAAATAGAAATCTCATGTCTAACACATTCTCAATGAATAATAAAAACTTAAAAGAGCACCAAATCCTAACAACAATCTAAAATCAGTAAATAAAATTATAATAATTGGATAATATTCTCACTGTTTTTCAATCACAACTAGCCAAATAGGAAAAATCAAATATCTTCGTAAATGACCTAGAATCAAAATCACTAACAGATAAACTAGACATACAAGGAAAAATATAGACATTTAAAATTGAAAAAGTTGAGAAAGGAAAAAACTAGTTTGGGAGAAATACCAAGTTTGATTCAAAATTGTTGGCTTCTTCTTCTGTTCAACAAAGGGAACGACAAGAGAACATCGACTTATGGTTTAGGTTAAAACAACAGCAAATGGAAGAAGACGAAGGAAAATAAAAATGAAACCTGCAACACTTCTTCACAGAGAGAAGCAGAAAATGAAACAATTGTCAAAACTATCGGCGGAAGGGGAAGAGATAGGAACGACAAAACACAAATTGTATAAAATCATATAAAATTACTAATTAATAAAAAAACAGTACTCATACATGAAATTGAAATACATCAAAACACAAATTGAAGAATAAAAAAGAAGATGGGTGAAGTATATTCTTACATGTGCGCGACCTTCAAGTGAGGGTTAAGTAAAAAACGAGTTGTCAGAGCACAAGACGGCGAGAACAACCGAAGTACAAAATGGCGGGAACTGTTGGAGCACAAGACGACGGCGGCAAGCGAGACGGGTATTGGTTTAGCAAGACGACGACGGCGGCGACGAGCAAGACGGCGGGAAAAGGGTTTTTGTTCCTACAAGACGAAGATGGACAATACAAATGCAATTGAAACGGGTATTGGGTTCAAACGAGAGGTAAGGAAACAAAGACAAATCAAAGATGAGATGGAGGTGAAAAGAACAAATGCTATTAAAAAGAGATTGAAAAGGTTTTGGTTTAGGAACTAAGGGTTTTGGTGTGGGCACTAAGGGTTTTGGTTTAGGAATTAAGTTTAGACAAATAATTAAGGGTTTTGGTTTAGTAAATTTTTTTTCTATTTTATCCCACAATTATGTATTGTGGTTTAAACATAGTTTAGGCAACAATTTTTATATTAAGGCTACATTTATAATATGTTGTTTTAAAATCTTCTCAGACAATGGTTTAAAAGTGTTGTCTAAACCGACCATATTTTTTAACCCGTACCTGAAAAACGAATATGCAACGGTTTTATGTTAACAAGCAAGAAAATGTATTTTATATGTATGTTATAAACAACACTTGAAAAAATGTTGTCTATTCTCGTTTCTAGCCACATTTTTTTAGCTGTTGCCATGATAAGTGTGGTCAAAATTTAAAAATGTTGTAGTGATTGATTGATTTAAATGGGGTACAAATCGCAAAATAAAAGGATATTTGAGAGTAGGGGAAGAAGCTCCCGTAACAATGAAGTAGATCCATTATTTTCCCTTAGACACTATAAACACTAACAATACACTATAAACACCCATAATTTACTTCGGAGTGATGAATCAAGAACCACAACAAAACCAAGAATACCAATGCAATGAGAATTGATGAAAACTAATATAGCTTTCTAACTAGAGGTTGAGAATTTTGCCAACTTGATCGTTAAAAGGATTGAAATTGAAGAAGACACTAATTGAAAGGATAAAGACACAAAAATAATATTATCTCTTAGTAAGTCTTTTTGTATCTAATAATTATTAGATCAACTAACTAGTAAACACTAACGAGTTTCCCATATGAGGTTGATAAACATATACACTTGGGTTGAATTAAACGAACACTTAGTTACATATATAGAAAAAATATGAATATACTGAAAATTTCCGATAGTTAGCATATGACGTTAAGTCTATTAGTACCAAGAAATTTACCACTAGAAATAAATCAATAGGTTTTGAAGTTCATACAAAGGATGTGCAAATTTTTGTACACACTATAATAATAACATTACAATCACATTTTTATTATTTTCTTTGATGAGCTATTTTGATTTTATGGAACTATTCTTTAGTAAGGATATTGAATTTGTCTCTAACAAATTGTTGGAAGATAGATATGAAGTTTTTAACGACGGTCTTTCAGGAGAATATAATAAAGGCTTCGGAGGATATGGTACTGACTCAAGTGATCCTTGTAGCATTTCTATTACTTTACTCATGGATGGTCTGTCTGATGGATTTGTCTGGATGCACCATAGACTAACCATAATAATTTTTCTTACCATATCATTTTCTTCCTCTAGGTTTGCTAAGTCATTCACATGCTTATTACTAATTAGCTCAAGATCCTTATAAATCCAATCTGTAAAGTGCATTTCAGAAGTACTACATGACCCTATAGTCTCATAATTCTTTCTTCCTCCTATCATTTCTAAAATCAACATGCCATAACTATATACATCGGACTTGTCAGAAACTCCACCAAACGATCGACTAAATACTTCAGGAGCTATAAATCCTATAGTCCCTCTAGTGCCAAGTATGGACACAATACTATCCTTTCTTTGACATATCTTAGCTAGTCCAAAATCAGATATTTTTGGACAAAAGTCTTCATCCAAAAGAATGTTTTGGGGTTTGATATCAAGATGTAAAATCCTTGAAATACATCCTTGATGGAGGTACTCTAATCCTCGAGCAATTCCGATTGCAATTTGGTACAATGTGTTCCAATCCAAATTACAAGTAACATCAGGAAATCCACTTTTATGAATGAATTTATCTAGTGAACCATTGGACATGAATTCATATATTAGTGCTCTTTTGTTCTCATAACAAAAACCCAAAAGTGAGACGATGTTCACATGTGATGTTCTACTAATGCTAGCAACTTCATTTATGAATTCTTCTCCATTTCCCTTGGATTCGTTTATTATTTTCACTGCTACTTGGCGACCATCTGGTAATCTTGCTTTGTAAACAACCCCATATCCTTCTTGACCTAATTTATCTCGAAAAGAGTTTGTCATTTTTTTCACTTCTGCATATCTATATTGTTTTGCCACTGACAAATTATAACTTTGTATAAAATCCTCTACATTGTCGTCAGGAGATTTGATTGTTTTCTTGAAGATCCATCCTTTTATCAAAATATGATACCTCTTATATTTACAAATAATAATCACGATAAATATTACAACTCCAACACTAAATATTGTTGTCCCTGCATGTTTGCAAATAATTGATCATAATTATTAACAATAATAATTGTATTACCACGAAAGTGAAGATAAAATAAGTTACTTAAATTGTCAAATTTAAATAATAATTGTACTATCAAATATATAATGCTTCATATAAATAAAATTTCGGTTCATAGTGGAAATGAGACTTTAAAAAATTTAGAGTTCCAACACGAGGTAAGTAATGTTTGACTAAAGATTGTTGTAACATAAGATTGAATGTATGTATTTTATATTGATTTGACAAAGTTTATTAATTATTTGAGGTACTAAATAAATAGAACTATTTTAAAATTATATTTAAACTTATTTTAATAAAAATTCAAATTGTTTTTATTAGAAATTTTGTATAAACATGAAAACTTTACGTTGTAATGGATGAGCCAAAAAATTTGATGCCTTCATTTGAAATGAGAAGGAATATTTATCAACTCTTTCATAGTTAAACATTTTTTTTTTTGCATTAAGGTGTGTTTGGTTGGAGGGGTTTGGATGGTAGAGGAGAAAAAAGTGTTTGGTTCAAAATTTAAGAGGAGAGCATAAATACTCAAAATCTCTCTTTAAGTTGTTTTTGTTTTATCTCCATTCTAGGAGGATTTGGAGGAGAGATGATGAGACCCAACAACTCAAATCATTTAAAATCTCACCCTCCCCTTGAATTAAACACGAAACCATTCCAAATGGATGTCTTTTTTCCTCTTTTGAACTAAATATTTATCTCTTTCCCCTCCTTTCCCTTTCCCCACCTTCCCTCTCACCCGTTGAACCAAAAATATCTTTAAAATTTTGTTAGATTAAATTGATATCATGCACAAATTACCAATCTTACATTTTTATTTTAATCATCCGATTTCTAAGGAAATAGGTTGTGAGAAATTGGAGTTTGACTAGAAGGTAGGTCTAATCTGGTGAATAATTGTTTAGCTCATAATTTGAATCTGAGTTCTTTCTAACAATTCGTCATAACTAAAACTCATTAATCTCTTGAACTTAATCACTTGATTATTACTAATCTTCCATGAATATAAGTCATGTGATGATATGTGTTTAAAAAAAAAGTCCAACGATTTGTTTAAAGGATATAGATACCTGCAATCCAGATTGGTCTAATTGTTGTTTTAGATGAGCCTCCATAGTGAGAAGCAGTTGCATTTTCTCCTCCATTGTTTCTCTCAAGTAAAGGATTGCCTCTTGTAATTAACCTCACCTTGGATGAAAATTTGGGAATTTGTCCTGATAAATTATTATTGGAAACATCAAGAAGCTGAAGATGAGGCAAAGTTGTAAGGCTATGTGGTATTGAACCTGTCAAATTATTACCACCAATAGTTATGTTCACTAAACTTGTTACTTTGGAAAATGAAGGAGAGATAGTTCCACCATATTGCCGATCCTCCATATCAATGCTCACAACCTTCCCTCCTTGACACGTAGTCAATATCCCACCGATGCAATCACCGTTGCTACTATTTAACAAAAAAACAGGAAACCCAACATCTGCTAAAATTTCAAGAAAAATTGTAGTGAGAGTATCGCAAGGTCCAACATCACTTCGACAAAAGGAATTATTTTCCCAAGTTGCCTTAACACCTTTGTGAAATACAGGTATTGGTCCTTGAAGTATATTGTTGTCCAAAGATATGTTTTTCAAAGAAGAGAGAGAGAACAACGAAGGTGGAACTAAACCAGAAAAGACATTTGAGTGAAGTTGGAGATCAAACAAATAAGTGCAATTGGACATATTTGGAATCAGACCCGTGAACAAGTTATTGTGAAGCCAAGCTTGAGACAAAAACTTCATGGATGATATTACTTCAATTGTACCTGTAAGTTGATTCAATGCCCTCTGATCATTAAGCCGTAAATATCTTACTTTAGATTTCCCAAGAGACGGTGGCAGAGTTCCAGATATGTTGTTGTAAGAAAGAAAAACAGTATTCAAATTCGGAAACATATCAAACATGTTAGACGGCAAGGAACCTATGATATTTGTAGCTTCAAGATCGAGAGTATGCATCGACGAGAACCCGCTATAATCTGGAGGAAATTCCCATCGCAAGAGATTCAAGTTATTGCTAAGGTTGACTGTTTGTAAATCTGCATTGTATCGTAACCCTCCAAACCAACCCTCTGAAATTAAGTTGAAGTTGTTGTGACCAAGGTACACAGTTTGGATTGCGTAGACGCCAAACAAATCAGGCACAGCACCAGTGAGTGAATTGTTGTGGAGATCTAAGTGGGTGAGATTTGCTAGAGAGCTGAGATTGGGAGGGAGTGTTCCGGTGAGTGAGCTTGATGGGAGGGAGATGGAGACAACTCGTTTGGATCGACAAACGACACCGTTCCAATTGCAATAGGGAACATTGTGAGACCATCCTGTAGGAGTTGGGGTGAATGCTTTTAAAAGTTGAGACATGTAATCTGCCTCTTCGTCTGCATTAATGCCAACTAAGAGGATGGAAAACAAAAGCAGAAGAGATTGTTGTTGAGGTAATATCTTCATGATTAATTAGTACAATAGTATAGTTACTAGCAGATTAAGAACTCATTAATTACTACACTGCTAAATGAAGCGATAATACCATCGTTAAATTGAATTTAATAGACAACCTCGGTCTAAATGTGGTCATAGAAGGTGGGCAATGCGTGTTTTCGTTAAATAATAATTGTGATTATTATTAGTAAAAAATTCTCTCCACCAAAACTTTAAAATTTAAAAGGTAAAGGTAGTGCACTCATCTAATTTTCTAATCATTTATTATATCATATCTTATTATATTATTTTTAAATGAATGAGAGTTATTTAACTATTAATGTTATGGAAAATTATGATAGAAAAATTATTTTATATTTTTTATGTTATTTTTATTCAAATTAAAAATTGTGTCACACCAAAAATAAAAAATTTAAAAGTTGTCTCACAACGTGTTCACGTCACAATCTCGATCTAATAATTACTTTAGACAAATAAATTATTTATCACAAAAATGTGGTTAACATGTGAATGTGAAGCACGATACATACGAAAAGTTATTCCATTCACTAAATCTTAAAAAAATGACATTGATAAAATGTGGGATGATATTTGGAAATATGGTCCAAAATAATATTTGTCTGTCATTTAACCACTACAATCTATTCATATTTGTCATATATTTTTAGAATAAAAATAAAAAAGTCAAGATCGGTAATTACTTTATATAATCTGAATGATTGCACAGGACTTCAAAATTATTAATTATGACATGTTGATTAAAAAATTCTATGTAATAAAATAAAAAATAAAAAAACATGTAAATCCAATAAGATTTAACTTATTGTAGAGAAAAGAGCTAATTGCATTGGACTTTATTTAACTCAACAAGATTTTTTAGTTAGTGAATAGGTTCACAATGAAAAAAAATGTCATAGAATTAAGAAGTTTGTTTTGACAAAAATAAATGTTGTTATTTGATTTTGTTTTAATTATATTTTTGGTTTTTATAATTATAATTTTTTATTTTATTTTGGTCCTATTAAGTTATTTTATTTAGTTAATTTTTCTATAAATATAGTTTTATTTTAAAATAGTCATTCTATTCAATTTATGTTACAAAATTGTAACACCATTTAAACATAACGATTTTTTAACAAAAAAAATTCAAATATAATTAATTTATAATATTTTTTAACCTAAAATTAATCTCAAATTGTTTCAGTCTTCTTCCTTAAAAAAAAACTTAAATTGTGTCTTCTTCTTCATCGTTTCAGTCCTCTTCCTCATCATAATTCACATTACCGCCACCAACATCTTTATCCATTTGAGATTCATTATCGTATTTAAATTTATCATTACGATAATCTTTTTCTTCGTCTGGTGGTACTTGTTGGACAATAGTGAGTTCTAGAATTTACTCTGAGTTTTTCTTCTTGGCGTGGAGATTAAAGTTTTTTAATGGAGTATATGGAAAAATCCAAAAGTGGGAGTAAAATTTGGCTGTAGAGGGAGGAGAGAAAAAGAAGAAAGTCCTGATCTTAAACCTAGTAATGGTAAGTGGCGATGAAAAAATTCGCACATGTCGACTTACTAAGTGAAAATGTGTAGGAGCCCACATGCCCATTGTTAAGGAAACACAACTTCACGTCTAGGGTTGAACAAGGGTGTGTGACCTGCCTGCCACCGTCTGACCTGCTTCGGGTAAAGGAAACAGGCGGGTTGGATCGAGCCAATCGGATTTGCAAATAAATTTTTAGGATTTGAAGGGGTTGACGCGGACGGATCCCGAGTCCAAGATTTCAAACCATCGATGACTGACTCGTCCGTATATTTATTTTGCATGGATTTGTCTCTGTGTTTTCTATATATCTTTTTTTTTGTATATTCTATGTTTTTGTGTGTTTTTTATATGTTAATGAGTGTGATTATTGTAACACTCCAATCATTACCGTTACCGGCGATGCTACCTCACGACCATTATTTTATAATAATTATTTTATAATAATAATAATAATAATTAAAATATTATAAGGTGGATACAAAAGATATCAACACAATCATATATTACTAAATTAAAAATAAAGTAACTAAACATTTGATTAAAAAAAACATATAAAATAAATATTTAAATTAATACTTTAATCTTAATATAATATTATTATCATATAGCAATTTTGAGATGTTACAATTTGTTTCAATCAAAATCATAACTAGCATAAGGAAATTTACTTTTATAGATGAATTTATTCAATTATCGGTTAAACATGAATTTATATATTAGTATTTTCTCTTTCACCTTATAACAAAAATCTAAATGTGACACGTTATTTGTGTGTGATGTTCTACAACTTCATTTATATTCCATTTCCCTTAGATTCATTCATTACTTTCACAGGTACATGACAACATCAACTCAACTTACCGTATAAGTTTCTGATCCTTTTTATTTATGTATAACTATATCTTCTTGGCAATAAGAAATTATGACTTTTCATGAAAACTTTAACATGGTGGTCATCAAATTTTCATCTTTTCCTAAAAAATAGTACTGATCTTTTGTCTAGCTATACCCCTCATAAAGAAACACCTAATCATAACCATAAAAAAAAACATTATAACTCCAAATCCAGCAACTGAAACGCCTATATATATATATATATATATATATATAAAGAACGGATAAATAATTTTCATCAATTTTAATGAAAACAATAAATGTCACCATAATGTGAGATGAGAAACTCTCCCGACTCGAAATTTAAATGTCGTAACGACACACAAGCTATACTCTTAATCTGACAAACCTATCAACTAATTTAACAATTAAACAACTAAACTGTTCTCTAACCATTTCAAAAATATATATATACTTTTTATTCGAAATTTCGACAGAGTATCCTCTGTAAATTCAACATTTCTAAATTTATAAAATCCCTGTTAAATTCTCAATTCAGTCACAATTCAAATAACATAATTTAATCGTCTAATACACTTTCCAAAAAAATTCTAGACTTCAAAATAGCTGCAATTTACATAGACTCATCAGACGTTACAAAAAGTGGTTCTCGATCAAAGAGGCCTACAAAAAAGAAATATGCTGAGACTTGAATCAATTAATAGATTTCTACTCAGCTGCCTGTGAATTTGAAAAGAATAAGCAACATAAAGGGATAAGTCACAAAAACTTAGTGAAGAGACAACAACCACCATCAATTAGAAGGAAAACACAAAAAAACACGAATATCTATTTTACAACCGAGCAACAATTATGTTACACAATATTACTTAAAAATCTAGAAAAAAAATTCTAAATTTAAACGTATATAGTCATTAAACTTATAATTTAATCGCTTGATAAAAATATTAAAAAAAATTCAGTTAATATCGAAACTAAATCAAAATGAACAACCTTAAAATCATCAAAAAAAATCAAACAGGTAACAATATAAATTTTTAGAACCAAGAGACGGCTTTATCTCATTGATAACATTTTCCTCTTAAAGGGTGGCATTTCCCTTAAGGGCGGCTCCATCTAACGGATAACCCTCTCCTCTCAATTCCTACAACGCATCATTACGTATCAATTAACGATTTAACAATTATAACAATGATTTCCCAAAACGCGTATTTAAATTCATTTCATCGTAATTCATGAAAAACGTATTTAGTCGCATAACAATTCAAGATTTAAATATTTTAACTCATACGTAAATCAAACTAATAACATATTATAAAATAATTGACGAAATCTAGACAAAATTCAAAGGTTGTGTTCCCCAAATTTTTAATAAATACTCTAATATAGAAAACAAGTAAAATAATAATAATAACATTATAAAAATATATAACGATAATCGTCGTCAACTCAAAGCTATGGAGAATCGTCTAAGTTTGCTCTTCAACAACTATCAGAGTAGCCAACAGGGTCTCAGTTGAAAAATCTGAGTGTCAAAAATATTTCCAAGACTTTAGAAAAATTATTCTAAAGTTTAGCTAACTCTAGGAAACCATAAAAATCGTTTAAATCTACTATAAGCATAAAATAAGGTTTTTATTCAAAACTACATTTTTTTTATATATTCATATTAGCATTAGAG
Source organism: Cicer bijugum (assembly GCA_037974875.1). Lineage (NCBI taxonomy): Eukaryota > Viridiplantae > Streptophyta > Magnoliopsida > Fabales > Fabaceae > Cicer > Cicer bijugum. The sequence continues at coordinate 2,452,943 of JBBPBT010000625.1, read as the reverse complement.
TTATGCATTTACCTCAATGAGTCTCAATAAACAACTTTAAAGGGAACTCTTCTCCTTCTTTAGAGGATAAACTCTAATCAAAAAGTTCACCCAAACACTTGTATATCCTTCCTATAAGTTTAAAATTTAAGTAGACTAGCTTGACTTTAAGTGAGAAGAAGAAGAAGATGAAAAGAAAAAAAAAATGAGGGAAAGGGTGAGGTAGCCGAGAGGAAGGGAAGAAGAAGAGGGAAAAGTGGGATGGAAAAAGAAAGTGGGGTAGGAAGTTAGTGTTAATAATTAATAATATTGATATTAAAACAAAATAAATAAATAGATTCATTTAATGAAACGGAGCTATTCAGAAACATTAATAAAAGAAAATGATAGTTATTTATTCTCACCTATCATCCCCCAGTACCCATTTGAACCTACAATTCAAGTATGAAATTAGATGTAACTTATAATAATTGTGCATTTTCTTGAAGAGAAATTGGAATATATTCTCTTATTGTTGTTTTAAGCAAATGTTAGTAATTAGTTAAATTACGGTAGTATCCGACATTGAATTTGAGATTTCCTACATGAAACTCCTTCAACGTTTTTAAGTTCATTAATTGAGTAAAATTAATTTACAAAATCAACTAAGAAGTCAACTCAAATAAAACAATGATTAAGACAGGTGATGAATCCACACTAAAAGCAATATAATTGTATTTTTTATATTAATGAAAATCAAGAACAAAATCAAATCAGACAATTCAAATCCGTTAATTAAAATCTCAGTTCTCTATTTCATCCACCGGATTCAATATATCACTCAAATTCTAATTCTATAAATAATTGGTTCTTTGTACCAAAATAACAACTCTAATTTCTATTGCCCAAAAATAAAAACTCTAATTCCTTATGTGAGATTAACGAGAAAAAAGCATTAATAACCAGATCCCTATGATTGTAGCAAACAATCAATGATTTTCCATAGCCTAAAGGATTGCAAGATCCCCAATTTCATAGCATTTACAGATATCAAACTCTCATCCAATATATAAACCAAAAATGACCTCAAAGGTGATTAATTCTCCCAAAGCATTAAGAAGAGGGGTGTTGAATATGAAATACCAAGAATCAAAATTAAGTAAATTAGTTAAATAATTACAAAGATCTATTGAAATCCACTCAACCTAATAAATGGATTTAATTCAACATAATAACAACCGAAACCATTAAGAAAGTAAAGAGAAGTGCAAAGAAATTACTGTACAAACTAAGGTAGTCAAGCGTTTACTATACAAATACAATGAATGAGACTCAAGTCACTCAACTCAACCATTAAATTCTCAGCAGTAATACAATGAATATATTCTCTAGTGAATTCAGAATTCATGATTTCATTCTATCTGCACTTTCTCCATGCATCATGATAAGAAGCTGGTTGACAAAATTATGATAAACTAGAAAAATTTAAATAATTCAATACTCACTAAAAATCATGTAAACTAATATTTCTATCAAACTTGTAATACATCTGTTCCAATTTCCAAATGGTGTGCCTAACAAATTTCGGCAATATTCTAACATTATATTTTTATCCATATCGAATGGAACAAAAATGGTATTCTAACTAGTTTATACAGAGAAACGATCCAAAGTTGGATTCAGATAAAAAGAAGAAAGTAAACAAAAGGACCTAACAATTTTTCATCAACTATGGTCTCAATATGCACACAATCGAACAAACCAGAGTGATATTTCCATGATTATAAGCAAGAGCTGTGATTATTGCCACATCCATTTCAAAAACATCAAATTAAAACCTAAATATTTAAAATGATATTCAAATGATGTAATCACCATTGAGAACTCCATTATATCATATGAAAAGTTGTTCCATCACCAAATCATAGAAACATGACATTGATAGCCTAAAGTGTGGGGCAATATTTGGAAATATGGTCAAAAATAATATTTGCCAAGCCATTTTGCCGCTCCAATAACTATAATTATATTTAATTGATTTTGAAGTTTAACTAAATGATTACAAATGTTGCATGCCATAACCAATTATACACAAATTACAATTATTTCATTTTTGCAGAATACAAAATTTGATTTATAGAATAACTATTTTGATACTGTAATTGAATTTGTCTCATCCAAACTGGATGAAGACATATATGAAAGTTGTAGTGGTGGCCTTTCAGGAGAATATAACACAGGCTTTGGAGGAGTAGACACTGATGAAAGTGGTCCATGTAGCATTTCTATTACTTTATTAATTGGTGGTCTGTCTAATGGATTCGTTTGAATGCACCATAGACTCACCAAAGTAATCTTTCTAACCATATCATTTTCTTCCTCTGAGATTGTCAAACAATTTAGAAGAGTATTATTACCTTTATCAAGATCCTTATAAATCCAATCTGGAAAGTACATTTCAGAAGTACATGATCCTGCAGTGTCATAATTCTTTCTTCCTCCAATTATTTCAAGAATCAACATGCCGTAACTATACACATCTGACTTGTGAGAAATTCCACCAAATGCTCTACTAAATACTTCTGGTGCCATATATCCTATAGTTCCCCTTGTCCCTGGTATTGACACAATACTCTCCTTCTTTTGGCATATTTTAGCCAATCCAAAATCAGATATTTTTGGACAAAAATCTTCATCCAAAAGAATGTTTTGGGGCTTGATATCAAGATGTAAAATCTTTGAAGTACATCCCTGATGCAAGTACTCTAGTCCTCTAGCAATGCCAATTGCAATTTGGAACAACTTGTTCCAATCAAAATCACAAATAGCATCAGTAAACCCATTTTTATAGATGAACTTATCCAATGATCCATTGGGCATATATTCATAAATTAATACTCTTTTGTTCATCTCATAACAAAAACCTAAAAGTGAAACAATGTTTGTGTGTGATGTTCTACTAATGCTAGCAACTTCATTTATGAACTCTTCTCCATTTCCCTTGTATTCATTGATTACTTTCACTGCCACATGACGACCATCGGGTAAATTTGCTTTATACACGATGCCATATCCTCCTTGACCTAATTTATTTCTAAATGAGTTTGTGATCTTTTTTACTTCTCTATAACTATATCTTCTGGTGGCCGATAAATTATAACTTCTCATGAAAACCTCCACATTGTTATCAACAAATTTTCTTCTTTTCCAAAAAACGGTACTCTTTGGTTTACCTATGCCTCTTTTAAGGTGACAAGTAAGCATAACAATAAGGAACGTTGTTATTCCAAATCCAGCCAGTGAAGCACCTGATTTTATTTATGCAAAGAACAGATAAACAATTGTCATCAATTTTTTTTTATAAAAATAATAAATGCCACCATGATGTTGGATGAGAATCATTGATCACTGAAGTTGATATTGTTTATTAGAGTTACCTATCACAATAAGTTTCCAGTTCTGTTTTGAACCTACAATTTAAAAATCAAATTAGATAGAGCTTATGATAATCATGCATTGTCTTGAAGAGAGATTATCTTATATTTTCTCATGGATTTGTATCTTGCAGCAGCAATGAAGATAAATGGTCGGCTACTATTGCACACTTTGATGATCACTCACTAGATCATTGGTGCATCTTGACAGAATTTTCTATTTTATTTAATTTAATACAAACATGTTTTTTTATGTTAAATGGCTCACTTCTATCAGCGAAGAATAAGAGTATCCAAGCTCGCGCACGCACACATATACCCAATAGTATGAAAACTTTGGGAATGTTGGATTTTAATACAATTTCAATACCTGCACGCTCAGGTCTAGCATGTATTTTGATGAATAATTAGACATTTTAGATAATGAAACAGTAAGAATTGGTCAATTTAGTTTCACAAATTTCTGAAATAACAATTTAATCTATTAAATTATAAAAGATTAATCAATTTCGTCTTTTTTTTCAAAACATTCCTCAGTAAATATTCATCAAAACTAATAAGACACATTCATATTGACATGCATCAAAATAATCACAAAATCTCTATGATTGTGGTACAAAATTTGAAAGAAAAAAAAATGAGTCAACTAATTCATATTTTTCAATTCATAGGACGAAATTGTTATTTTGTAAATTAAAGTGATAAAATTGATCGACTCTCAATTTCAATAACTAAAATGTCTATTTATTCAGCATGAAGAGTCTTAGTATGAGTTCGGGATTCAATTCTTTCATTGTCATCCTTAACCCATCTATGATAGACTGATACTATATTAAATTAGTTTAGATCTCACTTCTAAAAGCTACTTCACATAGGAGGGTATCAAAGCACGTACATAAATGAAACCTCTAAAATCAGAGTACGGGCTCCCGCAATTTAGAACCATTAGTCATAGAAGCAAACATATTTCGGAGTTGGAGAGAAAGTGATTATATAATATTATTCACATACTTGAGGTTGATGCCTTCACTGAATTGCATGTAGTTTTATGAGGTCCATCCTTACAGAAACATATGAATTGAGTTCCTCCATCGTTGCCACACAGTCCACCAGTTCCAACGCACGCGTCACATGCCGAAGGGTTTCTAGTCCATCTCAAATCAAAACCATTTTTTAATGCATCGTCTAAACCACTACCAGATACGAGTTGTGAAGTAAAGGTTTCCAAAATGGGAATGACGACAATAACACTTGGACTACATGTTGGGGAATACAAAGTAGGATCAACAACAGTGTAGACAACAAATTTAGTATTAGGGCAGTCAACACTATGAAACATATTCGATGGGTCTCCATTTGCAACGCAGTTATATATCAGAGTCACGTTTGAAACACCGCCAAATCGTTGAAACTGACCAGTGTTATCGAATGTGCTGTTACTGTAATTGTTATTAACAGCACAAACATCGCCACTCGAGTAATCTTCTCTGGCTACTGTCAGTTTCTTTGTTGTATTTTCCCAATCAATAATACGGTATTTCACGTTTTTAATTGTTATCTTCGCCACTTTTCCTTCGCAAATGACCTCTGTATCAGAATCAGCACCACAATATTTCGCTCTGTTTCCTCCCCAGAACGGATACTTGAGGTTTGGGACACTGCTTTCACAATCAAAAGCGGTGTTACAGTTTGTGTATTGCTCGTTTACTTGGCAAATACATGTTGGAATATTGATGATTGAGATCATCAAAAGTGGTACGGAATAATAAAAGAAAATAATATTGGAAGAAGATTGACGATGAAACAGAGGCCTCATTCTTGCGCTAGAATTAGAACAATGGAATTATTACTACAAAGAATCTTAATAGGATTGGTTTAAATGAGATAACAAATACTCCAAAAAAAATCTTAAATATTAGTTACAAAGTTAACGAGTTATTTAATGCTATTATTTTTAATACATTCTTTATTTAATTCAAAATTTTAATATTCATATTAGAATACTTGACATTAAAAATACATAATTTAATACATTTAATTTTTATGTTACATAAAATTTAAAAAATTTAGTACGTTTAATTATATTTTAAATACTTGTTAAAATAATTTTTTTTGTTTATATTGATTAAGTCAGCTTAGACCTAGTAATAACAATGGGAGTTGATTCAACTCCCCCTTTCACTTTCATGTTTAAACGCGCTTGATAATTTCCACACTTTGGATGTTTCTAGGAAACTACAATGTTGAATTTTAATAATAACTCTGTTTTAGTCCTAGTGTCTGTGCTACTAGTAGTACTACTACTAATCAAGAGTGATAATAATGAGTTTATTCTTTTGTATGGATTTTATACATATTACTCTTAGAAGTAGTGACAAAACCATGTCTTGAATCAATTGAGTCCATAAGATTTTCAAAATCGTTTGTAACATTTGTGTGTTTCAGATATACTCGCCGTCCTAAATTATATGTTATATGGAAAATACAGAGTTACTTTGCAAAAGTATTGGTATAAGAAAATAAATTAAAAAAAAAAAAAGAATAACATAGAATGATAAATAGTAAATGACACAATAGAAAAATAAATTTTAATAATTCATTGATATTGTAAAATAACATATAGACATGGCGGATAGGTACTCTCCACTTCTATGTTCGACTAATCGAGGAAAATTTGATAATGTTTTACCTTTAGCGATCTATTTTTTTTAAAATTAAATTTAAATTTAGATCAAAACATAATTATATGAAACTCATTAATAACACAATTTTTTTTTACAAAATTCAAATTTTGATACATAAAACAAACATAAAGATCATTTTAATAATATCTTAAGGAATCAAAGGTAGTAATTTATTTTTTTAAAAGAAAAAATTTAAATCTTTGAAATTTTGAATTCACATGTTTTAAAAAATTTAAATCTTTGAAATTTTGAATTCACATTTTCTAAAACATAAATATTTAAACCATTAACAAATGTCTTGAGCATTTATTAATATTTTCCAAAACATAATATTGATATTAAAATTTAAATAACCCTAAGTATTACAAAATTGAAAAAATGAATTAAAATAAAATGTATGCGATGAAATACAATAATATATATATATATATATATATTAAATTGACGCAAATATAAAAAATCAAATATAATTTATATATTTGTACAATATAACTTGATAATAACATACACCAAGGTCTTCGTTTTAAAAATGATTTTACATATTATTTGTATCCACTCTAAATAGTGTTAGTGTCAAATTTTAAAAAATTAAACTACTTAATCGGTTATCCTTGTTCAGCTTAATAAGCTTATCAAGAACTCAAAAATACCTTTTGTCAAAAAATAGAAGTTAGGAAAATAATTGATTCATAAGATAGTCAAAAGTTTTTTCTTGACGGAATGATAGTAAAAAATTATATACTATTCAATGAAGAGAAATATCAACTCATCATAGTATAAATAAATACTCAATTTATGGTATGATTCAGCGTGGAAAGATTTGGATTTTATACTAAACAAGAAAAGTCGCAATTCTCTTGGCTAGTATAACATTTTGTCATTTTCATTAAATAGCAATTATGACCTTGTCAACAGAAGCAATAATAACTTACTTACATTTAAAATTAAAGACTTATATATTAGGCTTTTACTGCACTTGGAGGTGGAGTGTTAAAAATCACGGGATGAAAGAGTGGAATTAAATTTCATTTTAAAAATATATTTGAAAGAATAATACAAAAAGAATAATTTTCTAAAATATTTTATATTAAACAGTTATAAAAAATACTAAAATAATGAACTCGACTCTATTTATAAAGTATGTTATCAATTTAACAAACTAACCAACTAAATTTATCCAATTAACTAACTTTCTAAATCAGTGAATAAAATATCTAAAATCTTAACATCAAGGGGATATGTTATGCATTATGAGCAATGTTCAGTTCATATTAGGCTTTTGCTTCTACCTGAAATTGTTGATGTTGCTGCACCTTCTTAGTTAAGATGTAATCTTTTGTTTGTTCAGACTAAGTCCTCCTTTTACAAATCATAAAATAACATGGAAAAGTTTAATTATAGTTTTAATTTTTCTATTTTTATTAATTTATAAAAAAATTCTTCTATTTTAAAATTTGATAGTTTTAGTTCTTTTATTATAATTTTTTTAATTAAAAATTATGATTTTATATATTTTAAATTACGTGACATATTATTAGGGATGACAACGAGTAAAAGTACTACTTATCTATCTGCTACTGTATCTGCTCAATAGATATCCTATGCATATTTGGGTATCCGTTGAATAGATATTTAATTTTTTTTTTAAGTATCTACAAGTATTAGTGGATATCTATTGATATTATATTTTAAATAAAAATAATAATTTATGTTTAAAAATTATTATTTTTGTTGCAGTTATATAGATTTTTCCCCTATTTTGTTAACAAAGAAAATGTTAATGCATACAAATATTAATACATTAACATATGTTCCAAATTAATTAAATTACAAAAAATGAATAATTTCATAAGTTGAAAATGAGATTTTAAAGAATTTTATTACAATTTCGAAGATATTAATCATTTAACATCATCCTATCATAAACAACATTGTTTAAATTATATCACATCACCAATTTTTAATAAAAAATATTTGAGAAAGACCAAAACTACTCGATTTTAAATTATGGGAATGAATTTCACAAATTAATAAAAGCAGATGATCAAAACAATAATTTAGAAAAAAGAAAAAAAAACTATATACCCTCATTTGATTATTGAAATTGTTCTCCTATGGACTTAAGATTCACACAAGTTTAATACTACCTACTTTGGACTATATAAGTTTCACATTTCTTATTAAGGTATGTCTCATTTTAACTCTCTCACTCCCCTCAATTTTGTATTGACTTAAGTGTTAAAGCGTTAGTAGGTACACCTTTAAGTGTTAGAATGTTAGTAAGTACACCTCCACCATGTGGAGCAATTTCCTATATGGATTCCAGTCAAACGTCACCATTCGAAGAGCATTTTCTTCCACCAATCTTAAACCATTGTGAGATCATTTATCCTCCCTTATATGTTCCAAACAAATAAGAAAATATAAATGTATGATGTTTCAATCCGTTTTGCCCTGTTATTGTAGGTGGGACAAAATGAGTTTTGAAACTCTACCATTTAAGTTGGCTTTCTCCTCGCTGGGAAGAAAAAAAAAAGTAATGTGGCGAGATGAGTTGGCTCGTTGGGTTGATTTTAAAAATTTCTTTCATTTTTTAATTATTATTTTACTAATTCAATTACTTTTTCTATTATCAACAATGAGAAAATGATATGCACTACCAATATAAATTAATTTTACACTGACATTTAATAGGAATAGATAAATAGTAGTTATTTTTAAAATGTGGTTACAGAATAGACTTATTCACTTAAGTTGTATTGAGATAAGAATAAATCAAAACATAGTGAAGTTGTTATGTTTTTCTGCCCCTAATTTAAAGTAATATATAATTTCTTTTATTGACTTAGAGATAGATACTTTATAAGGAAATAACTTGTTGTAGTATTAAATTGAGAAACATTATTTAATTTAAGAAATTAGTTAATTACTCAAACCTTAAAATAGTGGTACACGATGGCATATTCAATTTACATCTACATTAAGCCCTTTGTACTCCTCCTCAAACATCATATTCCATATCTCTAGTCAGCATCATAACTTGCCAACATTGTACTCAACATAAATTATTCAAGAACCCGATAATTAAATATATAAAATTTATGGTTGTATGCGGTCGCAATCTTTCAAACATGGATTTTGGTTTTAAAATAATCAAAATTTGTATTAAAATGTGGACCGTTCAGTCACACGGCAAACAATCCAAATCAACTTACACAAAGCCTCATATATAATAGAGTCTAAGCATACCCTAGAGCAAATTAATTTCAAAATCTTTGCACAATTAGCTCAGTGACTTAATTCTAGTTTAATGTATCATTACTCTTTTTAAGTCGAATAAAAAGAACACGGTATTTCGTTACAAATAAAACGAGGAAATTAAAGAATCACATTAAAACTTTGCTATATAGGAAAATATAAGCTTGTGTGTGGAAAAGTAGCTTAGATCTCGTGCACGGTGCGACACGAAGAACATATATGAGGAAAAACAAATGGAAACTGCAAATATAGACAGACATGTATTGTCAGGAAGGCTTAGATTCCTCACACACCCCGTCCCTCTTAAATCCAAGTCACATTCCAAATCCAATTCCAATAAAAACTCACGCCATTATTTTATTGTAGGTTTTTTCTAACTAATCTATTTATCAATCACTTCATTAGTCAGTGCACTTTCTTCTCTTCAATAAATACAACAAAAATTACAACATCTCATCATTTAAATCCTTTCTAAAAATTGTCAATCAATGTCTACTATAATATTCTTTTAAATAACATTCATTTAATCAAATAGTATAATTTATACTTGAAATTATTTTTTTTACATTTATTCTTGTAAAACTGATTTATCGGATAGACATTGTGTGCTCTTTAATTGTAAAATAACTGATTTATCTGATATAAATTGTGTGGTCTTTCATTAAAAGAAATGAACCATCAAACGCACAAAATTCACCAAATCACGAAGTACATTAAAGCGCTCCCATTTACCTATTCAGCAAAACACGATGTACACAAACACAAGCTGCGCATGTTAGTAGCTAAAACCGAACGTGATTATTGATATTTTTATATTCTATTATTTGATTAATTTTATTAATATTTTATTACTAATACTATTTCTCCAAAAATTTTAAAAATAAAATAAAATTCGGAATTGAACTCATCCGTACAGTTATGACAGTAGAGATAGAGAAACCGCAACTGCTACTCAGGGATGGTGAACAGAACCGGTCGCCATGCTCTTCTTAGTAACCTGTATCGGAACGCCGAAGATATCGGTCGGAGAGCCGAGACGGCGGAAGCACGACGGAACGGAGATCCAGTTCGGAATCGAACGCCGACGGTGGAGCCAGATAGGAGTCCATCTTTCAGATCGTGCTGCTGATGTTGCTGTTGGAAGCTGTTCTTCTCATCTTGGAGCGTCGGCGGCGGGGATGGCGAGGAAACGAAGAGGTCTTTAAGCTTGTGGCGGACTTTGACTTCGTCGGAGGAAGATTCCGGTGGATCTAAGGGAGGGGGATGGAAACGGCGGCGGTCATGAGGTCGAGTGAGGAACATGCGGAGGGTTTTACGGCGGCGAAGGTGGATGACGGGACTGGTAGTTGGACTGCGAGTGGGACTGCCGGCGACGGCACATTGTGAGGCTAAGAGCTTGAATTTGTGGAGATTGGGCATAGTGTGTGCATTTAGATTTAGAAAGAGAATATTAATGAATGAATTTGGGTTATTTTTTTGTTTGTTTTATTTGTGGGGGGAGATGGTTAGATCTGAGAAGGATGGGATGGCGTTGGAATTAGAAAGTGAGAGGAGAATGATTGGGTTGAGTAAGGAAATGGCATTACATTAAAACATGTCTTTTTCTCTAGCCCTTATTCCTAATCCTAACTCTTACGCCTGTTTGGAACGCTAGAAATTAAGTGGAAAGAAAGTAACGGAGAGGAAGCACGTTTTTAAAAAAGCTGTCCACCGTTTGAAAAAGCAGAAAATGATAAAGGATTAAATTTGAAGCCTTGCTGCTAGGTTCCAAAAAGGATCGGTTCCTCTCAATTTTCAGCGGAAAAGTGCTAGTACTAGTAAATTATAATTTTATCCTGCTTTGAGGTAATATTATTATATAATTAAAATAATTGTTTATCCTTTTATTTTCAAAAGATAAAATATTTTTAAACAAATAAATAAGTATATATAATTATATAAGTTTTTTATAGAATAATTTATTTTAAGTTTAACACTTACAAAGTATATTTATATTATTTTTCTTTTCTATCAAAAGACATGTATGATATTGAATTAAAATAATGTTATCTTTTCTTTTATCTTCTTTCATATTACATAACTTTAAATTCTATTTATTTTTTTCTTTTTATTTTCATTCTTTTTACTTTTTTCTTCTTATATATTCTTTTTCAAAACCAAACAAAATATTAATTTGTCAATATAATTTAAGATGGATCATATTGTACCACTATGTAATTTTTTAATTTTATTTTTCTTTTTAAATAATAGTTCATAATTATATTTATTTTTATAAATAAAACGATAATTTAATTGATATTA
>JBBPBT010000625.1:2429710-2440911 GCA_037974875.1 Cicer bijugum | reverse complement strand
TATTTAAAATTTATTTTTTATTCAACAGTAATTTCAAATTTAAAATATTTCGATAAAATTATTTAAAATTTTATTTATATTATTTTTAATATTTTAATATATAAATAACATAAAAAATAAAATTAATTAAACTAATAATAAAATAAAAAATATTTTGTCAAACTCATCATGTCCTTAATAAGACTCTCATGTCATGTTTGAAAGATTAAAAAAAAATCCAATAATTAATTAATATAAATCCAAGAATTAATTAACATTTTAGTAATGAAGGGATTCAAAGTTTATTTTCGACAAAATAAGAAAACTAACAGTGCAGTCTAAAAAAATTAATGTTCAATAAATATGAAACGGGAGAATGCAAATTGCTCGTTGGAGAATAAAGATTTTTCGTTTGGATTACATGATTTCTTTGACGACACTTGTTAAACATCTAAAAATAAAAATTTTATAATGTAAAGTTTTTATTTTTATATTCATATCAAATTAGCATGACCCTTAAATTGAATGGTTAATTTATAACAAAAAGAAAAGAAAAAAAATTAAAGGCTCCATCTTTATTTTGGTGTATCTAATATATTAGCTCTAATCTAAATTAGATGATCATATTAACACCTATTTTCAACTAATTTTGGATTTGCATCTTCTTGTATGTTACAATGAATAAAAACTCAAACACAAGTATAATTAAGTATATAGACTTTAACTAGGTAATACGTTTTGATCAGCAAGAGCGTCTGTGGTTTTTAGTAATTAGTACAACTGTACAAGATGAGCTGAATAACATGGCCTAAAAATATTCACCGCTTTGATACATGTGGATATGTATATACACAGCATCATACAAAATTCACCTGCTAAAGTATACTATCTGAATCCTGACCAACAACTTTGTCCATGCACATGTGTTGTTATCTCGTTCTTCTTAGCATCCTCCTCGTCTGTAATAATAAGATCATAGAAATTCAGCACTTGTCACACTCATTTACCCATTTTAAGTTAATTATTTTCCTATCATACCTTTCTTTTCAATCCTTAATTTACCTACATATACATAACAAAAAGTGTAAAGTAACAAGTACTTTTATATATTTCAAATTTTAAACACATCAAACCAACTAACCAAGTAAGAAATGAGAATATTTACAATATAAATTTATATTATTTATATCTCATCTATGAGAATCATATCATACAGGCAAAATTTAATACTGTATAAGTATTTAGAGAAAATATATTTGAAGGCCAAAATGACTTGTATACTAGCTCATTGACAACAGTAGTTGTTACTTTTACTATCTAAAAAAATCTAAGTCCTCACCAAAAGAAAAAGGAAATCTTAGAAGCTATGAGGAAGTAGATGTAGAAGAACCGCTAACCCATTTGTCAGCAACAGAATCTGGTGAAGTTGGACAAGGACCCTTCTTCAAAAGTACAAGTTCATCTGTTCTAACAACAATATCAACTTCTTGTGCTTCCTTCGTGTCGAGTTCATCGCTTTTTATTGCTCTCAATATCTCCAGCACCTCATCCATTGAAGGTCTCATCTCTCTTTGTTGCTGCAAACACCTAAATGCCAATTCAGCCACTGATGTTGTCATTCTCCTCACACTAATGTCTTTTTCAAATCCAAGTAATGGATCAACCAAATCATGCAGTTCTTGACTATGAATTTTATTGACAGCCATGTTGGCTAAGTTCACGTCATTGCGATGCCGTGTAATATCGACAGCTTGTAATGACGATATAAGCTCGACTAAGACTACTCCAAAGCTATAAACATCGCTCTTGTCAGTGAGTTGGTAACACTGATAATACTCAGGATCAACATAACCAGGTGTTCCTTGTGGAGCAGTTGTTACATGTGTGACATCAGTTGGAAACAACCTTGAGAGGCCGAAATCAGCAACCTTAACATGAAATTTCTCGTCTAGAAGAATGTTGTTGGATTTAACGTCTCGGTGCATGACATCAGATGCATGGAGGAAGGCTAATGCCTCAGCTGTTTCTACTGCAATGTTCAACCTTACAGCCCAAGGAAGCAAAGTTGAGCTCGATCGGTTCCCATGAAGATGATCAGCCACTGTTCCATTAGGTATGTATTCATAAACAAGCAGAAGCTCTCTGCTATGTCTTGAGGTACATCCATAGAGTGTCACCAGGTTCTTATGCCTTAAACGTGCTAGAATCTGAACTTCATTCATGAACTGTTCCACGCGTTTAAAGTTGCTTTCGTAATGGCGCTTCACTGCAACCACACGCCCGTCATTGAGTTCACCTGATCAACAATCACAAGAGATATATAGTTTATAAGAAAACCAGAAAGGGAAATCAATTCTGTTAGAAAATGTTATATTGGAAAGTGGAGATTATAATGTTACCTACCTTTGTAAACAGTGCCAAAACCTCCCTCTCCAATTTCTTTAGAAGTGTGGAAATTTTCGGTAGCTTCTTCTAGTTCAGCATAGGTGAATACCTTGACACCAAAGTAGAAACTCTTTGGCGCTGTGTTGGATTTGGAAGAGGGGTAAGAAGGAGTACTCTGAGACAAATTAGTACTGGAGGTTAGAGTGCCAGTGCCAGTGCTAGTGCTAGTGCTAGTGCTAGTGTTAGTGCTAGTGCCATTGCTTGCAGGTGGCATGAAGAGGTCATTGCTTCTTGATTTCTCAGCATTTTTCCTCCTTCGCCGCACCACAAAGCATGCAAATCCTAGAATGCAAGCAAAGACTGCAACTCCTGCAACTATGCCTGAAGATAATGCTAGACATCAGTAAAATTTTACTTCTAAAATCTAAATTCAATCTATCTGTTAGGAAAATAGAAGTTACCTATTATAACGCCAGTGCTACTAGACTTTTTACCTGCAACATAAAAAAAATTATGTCAGAACAAAGAATCAGACAAGGATAGAAAAGGGGTGGAAAAACAAACTAGTGGGAAGTCTCATGTTCTATTGTTCCATATATGAACTTGAAATTAATAAGGCCTAATTTCCATTCTTAATCAAATAGTTGAGCAATGACATATAGCTTTAAGATAAGAGAAAATTAAGTTACAAGTGAGTAATGTACAATATATTACTTTCACCTCCAGAGAAAAAGAAGAAGCATGTAAGTTAAATTGCAGCACCGGTATTAGTCCACACAACACAATACTAAGAAATCATCCTTAAAACCATGGTTTTAAATTCCGGTATAAAACTGCAATGATAAAGATGTTAAAGGTCCTCACAACATCATCGCGACTGCAATTATGGTCGCTCGCTTAGACTGTATTATAGAATTTTTTGCAATATAAAAATTGCAATGCAAAACCACAAATACAAGTGCACTGCAATTTAAAATCATACTTAAAATAAATAGTTTTTACATGAATTAAGAATCATCACCAAACACCAGAATTAACAAAAAAGAAAAGCTAGAATACCTGAAAATGGACACAACCCATTACCACAAATACAAATAGGTTCATTGTCATCATAATCAAACCCACATTGTTGACCACCAGAACCAATACACTCAAAACAATCATTCTCAAAAGGGTTTCTATAACTCACATTAAACCCTTTCATCAAAACCTCCCTAAGCAAAGACCGGTTTCCTACAAATCTATTAGCCTGCTCTATAAGAATTGGCACCCCAACGCCAACATCACATTGAACTAATCTAAGAATTGGGTCCAAAGGAAAAGGACCAATCAAAGAATATGAATTATTCTTATCCCCATAACTCTCACAGTAAAACAAATTATCTGGCGTTTTGATGAATTCTGAAGTGGGTTTGCAGCCATAAAACAAAGTAAGGTTACGGTTTCCAGAACCGTAGCTAAAGCTAGTTCCATCAAAAGTTGAGTTAACATAATGATGACTACATGTTTCATTCCAAAGGTCTAATCTTGCTAAGGTGAGAGAACGAGTCAGTGAGTTGATATTAAGGACTCTGTAACTCACTGAGGAAATGTTCAACTCAGGAACATTGTTGTGGCAGTTCAAGTGAAACTGCGGTGGTCCACAGAAGGAAGGACGACCCCCGCCGGTGAAAGGGTAGGAAAGGTTGGTTATGGTACCACAGTTGAAGGTGGTGTTGTGGCAGCTAGAGAGTGATGCATGAGAGGGTAATGATGTTGCATGGGAGAGAGAGAAGATGAAAATTGAGATGATGATGATGGGAGAAGAGAGGGACAACATAGTTTGTTGTTCCTTCATTTGAGTTTGTTGAAATATGCAACCATAGAAGAGTTGTTCGTACTTCTCGTCTAATAGTTTGGACTAATGAAAAAAAAATATGAAGATATATTTTGTTGACTTTACTTTCATGTTATGTGAACAATATATATATTATTAATAAACTAAGATATTTAAGCTGAATCTAGCCGCCAAAGGAGTGTTTTTTCTTCTCCTGTTTTTGTCCTGTTTGTTTTGTTTAAAACAATAGGCTGGTGGAAATTATTGTATTGGGGATGGTCATGAGGAACGTGTATGTGATATTGAAAGGTACTATTATTTTATGGTCAAATTACAGTACTAATTTGGTTGAATGGAGGCTGTTCAAAATCTAGAACTATATGCTAGAAAGGTATAAGTCAATATGGAACACATGGTTTGGAAGTTTTTGGCAGGTTGAGATGTCTGCTCAACTTGATGGATTTTGTTTTTTTCTAGAGGAAGGGACAAGGGGGTTAGTTGGACTTGAAATTATACTATTAGTTAAATTTAACAGACACATGGAGCGATATCATCAATTGATAGGAAGTAGTAGAACATGTTTAATGACAGTGGCAAATGGGTTTTATTTCAGAGATTGAATATGCGAAGATATATAAAAGGGAAATGCTAGAGAAACATTGTCTTGAAAATATTGTTCAATTCTTTCATAAGTTTGAAAATGTATTGAAAATGACGTGTTTAACTAAAAATTTATATTTTTGATTCTTTGAACATGTGCTTTAAAGGAATTTTTCATGAAGAGAAATAGCATAGTAGAATTAACTGATACCATTATGGTTAAATTTCTTATAATGGTTATTCTATCAGAGAAGTGGAGACAACTACAAGACCAAAAATGGAACTCCTTTAAGAAATTTTGCTATATAACCATTGATCCTTAAAGCTGAAGTCATAGACACCACCCCCTATTTCTTAAAGAAAAAGTTACCGACCCCTAATTCTTCAAGGTTTTTTAATAAAGTAATTCTGCATTAACAAAGGAAAATACATATCCAAAGTTAGAAAGGAGGAATTATTTACAGATATTTGATGAAGAAGAGGAAAATGGTCTAAATAAAAACTACAAGTCCATATTAGGGCAACTGTCTTTATATTTGGATTTAAAATGATAATGAGAGAATTTAAGCAGAGCATGATGAGTTACCTAGATGAAAAACACATTATTGAACACCCAAGATAAAAAGACTTAATAGAGTTGCTGACCCCATAAAAATGAAGGAATAAAGGTCAAAGAAGGCAACTACTAGAAGCAGTACCTACCATTTTTTTTTTTTTGCGGCATTTTCTAAAAATATTGACTACCTGAAGGATGAAGATGTAATGCTACAAGCACATTATTGACTAGGTAAAGAGAAGAGGGGAATAAAAAAGATAAGAAAAACCACCCATATCAAATGTTATCAACATAGTTTTAAAAATGTCCATCTATAAAGTCAATCTGAACCGCAACATCAAGATTTTTTATGTATTTGCAACTATAATTGATGCTGCATAAGCCTATATTCAATCATGGTTTCCTCCAATATCAAGCAACACGATTCACGACACGGTCCACGCCGATCGTCACTGACCGCTGTCAAAATTTAAAATTTTGCTTCCTAACAGAAACCGACAATTTTGCATTACTAATCTTAATTACAGTCCTACTGAAAAAAAATCCCCCACCTTTAATATTATTATATGAGAAATAGGATGTAATGTAACTCTTTAAGGGAATATTTTGTGTGACTATACTTCAGGTACTTACTCACCTGATCTACATGAATGTGAATAGGATCCATCCTTGCAGAAGCAAGTGAATTCTCTTGAACTTTGTTCATAACCACAATACCCACCAGAGCTTTGACACTCATGACACAAACTATTATTTGCATTCCACTCCACTCCAAAACCACTATCAACAACATCCTTCAAATTCTCCAATGTTGAGTTTGTCTCTACCCTTTCAGCTTCTGACTCCAAAATTGGAACAATGACACTAGATTTGCATGTTCCAATTGTTTCACTCAATGAGACCAAACTCACATCATTCTCAAGATTACTCTCCAACACAAAATAGTTAACCATTTGAGTTCCATTTACACTACAATTAAACTGAGGGGAATAACTATCTAGTATAGGAAATGGAGGGTAAAGACAATCATAGTATAGTGTCATGTTCCGAAAGTCCGAACCATAATCGAAGAAAGTGCAACCTATAGTGGTGTTCTTAAGGTTTGTGGGACAAACATTGTTCCAATAATCAGTTCTTACAACTTTGAGTCTATGATCAGAATCAGTGACTTCAAGAATTCTATAACTTTGTGACATAATGGTAATGGTTGCTACTTCACCATTGCATTGTAGCTCAAAAGCAGGGTGGCCACAATATTGAGGTCTACTTGACCCCCAGAAAGGATAAGTCAAGTTTCTTATATTTGCACAATCAAATAAAGAACTGCACTTTTTGTATTTCACATTATCATCACAAGAAGAAGTTGGAATTTGATTTAGGATGATGGTTGTGATTAAGAATGAGAAAAAGATGCTTTGATGAAGAAGTTGCATTTTGAAAATGAGAAATGCTAAGTTGATGTGAGCTTATGATGAGTTTTAATGTGCATTAGTAATATTGATGCAAATGAAGATTTAGGTGACCTATATTAATACTGTATTTTTCTTTTCTTTTGTTGGAAATTAGTAGTATTGTTTTACCTAACCTAATAGAAATTGTAAGAGTTGATGGTTGGATTAAAACAATTTAGTTTATAAATTCCCAAATTGGTGTCTAACTACTCTAAACTACTCAAGCCTAATCAATACTTATGATTCGTGAATTAATCAAAAGTCAAAAGAGGTGTGACAATGACACGTTTCAACTTTCAACCAACAATAATACTAATAAAATAAAAGTAATAACAACTAAGAAAAATATGTTAGTTTTAATTTAGCAAAGGAGTTTCTTTGACACGGTCATATGGATGGTGCCAATAATCAAAATAAAAGAACTATAAGTTTAGAATTGGACCAATTAAAACTGTATGATGTGTAAAGATGTGAAAACGTAATGGTTTGGTAAAATTATGTAGGAAATGGTCAAAAGGAGAACTTATACGTATCCGAAAAGTCAAACAACTATGTTGGTAGCAAGCAATCTTTCACACGTTCTTCTTCATGCGCCAAGGTGGTGCTTGTACACTAGGCTTTTACAAAATTATTGTAAATCGGGATTTTCTCAATTTAACCCCATATCAATATATAGTAGTAGTGTTCCATAAATTTTTTTAGAGTAAAAATTCAACTCGAGATACTTTGATTTACCATATATACGCATCTGACACCAACTACTTATGATAAATTCTAATAGATTGTCTATCTTACATAACATAATATGTTGTTTTCATAATTCCTAAAATTATCAATTATATTAATCTCTGTCAAATAAATTTTAAATATTAAATTGATTAGTAAAAGAAAAAATACTATGATATATTTCAATGGTAAGTAATATGTAAATTTATAAAGTTTTTTAGTCTTAATTTTTTTTTACTTTGACGATCTTAAAACCTATCTCACCTAAATTTAAAAAAAAAAAATTAGTATTGTAGAAGATTTTAAATTTTAGGAATATTAGTAATTTGAATGACTAAATGTATTACTAACTCAGATTTCGTTACCATATTACCAGTTGAAGAAACACATATACATATGAGTTAGAGAAAGTGATTATGTTATTAACATACTTGAGGTTGATGCCTTCTCTGAATTGCATGTAGTTTTATGAGGTCCATCCTTACAGAAACATATGAATTCAGATCCTCCGTTGTTGCCACACAGTCCACCAGTTCCAACGCACGCGTCACATGCCGAAGGGTTTCTAGTCCATCTCAAATCAAAACCATTTTTTAATGCATCGTCTAAACCGCTACCAGATACGAGTTGTGAAGTAAAGGTTTCCAAAATGGGAATGACGACAATAATAACACTTGAACTACATGTGATGGAATACAAAGTAGGATCAACAACGGTGTAGACAACAAATTTAGTATTAGGGCAGGCAACACTATGAAACATATTTGATGGGTCTACGTTTGCACCGCAATTATATAACAGCGTCACGTTGGAAACACCGCCAAATCGTTGAAACTGATCAGTGTTATCGAATGTGCTGTTAATGTAATTGTTATTAACAGCACAAACATCGCCACTCGAGTAATCTTCTCTGGCTACTGTCAGTTTCTTTGTTGTATTTTCCCAATCAATAATACGGTATTTTACGTTTTTAATTGTTATCTTCGCCACTTTTCCTTCGCAAATGACCTCTGTATCAGAATCAGCACCACAATGTTTGTCTCTGTTTCCTCCCCAGAACGGATACTTGAGGTTTGGGACACTGTTTTCGCAGTTAAAATCAGCGTTACAGTTTGTGTATTGGGGATCATCTTTGCAAATACAGGTTGGAATATTGATGATTGAGATCATCAAAAGTGTGATAGAGCAATAGAAAATAATGGAAGAAGAAGATGGATGATGAAGTAGAGGTTTCATTCTTGCAACAGAAGAAAGATGAAAAGGTATGGTTGAAGAGATACAGAGCAAAATGGAGAGATATATATTCAAAATAATAAAAGACTGAATATAAAATACGCGTAGATGCATATAATTGGGAGTTTAATAATCAAGTCGTTTTTTACTTTCAATGAATTGAAAGATGGAAATTTAAAATTCAAAGAGTTTGATGTTTCTAGGAAGCCCAAAGGAAACGCAAGTGCATAATTAATTTCAACTGCTTAGCTTAGTTGAATAATGTTAAGTTGTATACACACCAGTATTTAGTTTGTCTTATTTTCAAATTTCCTTGCTTCCAGAAGGGTGGTCTTTTGTTGACTCCCTCTTTATTAGTCTCTTTGATAAATTGGACACAAGAAAATGTCATGTGTTTCATTCATTAAATACCTTAATAATTAATATAGATAGTATTATATTATATACTGTAAGGTATTATTTTACTCTAACTTAAAGTATTACTGATTTATATTATATTGTATGTAACAGCAAATAGTTTTGAGTGATAGAATTTTATTGAATTAAACAAACATGAAAAATACGAAGGGAGACAGATTTTAATATTGACCACCTTGGACTACATCAATTTAATTGGTCCACTTAGGTGGTCTACCCTAAACCCTGCATCATGTACAATGTAATTCTTCCTAAACTTTATTTTTACTAACAGAAATAAAATAAAAAATCATTACTAATTTATTTTTTGATTAACTAAACGTGTAGAGTGGAAATTAATAAAACAACAAGAACTATTTTCTATTTTTCTATTGACATGAATATCTGATTTTTACCAAATGGTAAACTGTGCGGATGGGCACTGAAAAGTATATGAAAAAAGAAAAGTTCCACTTAATTACAAGACAGCAATGCAAGAGCGAGGAGTATTTCATGCAAAAAAGAAAGAAATGCACACAAACATATTTACTCCCAAATAGATGTGCATACAAATTAATCCTATTGTACTACATACTTTCTTTAACCAAGAAAACGAAATATCTTGCCATAAAAAAAGAAAATATCTTGCCATAAAAAAAGGAAATATCTTATCATGAAAAAACAACAAAACACAAATTTTCAATTTTATTGACTGCAACTAAAAATCTAGCCGTAGTTAATGAAGCAAGCATTCAAATTAATATTTTAGATTCATACCGTGAAAGGAAGGTAGAGTACAAATCAAGTATAGATTCTAGATAATGACTTTTTTTACACAGAGCGACTACATATACTAAAAATTATTCATAATCACAAGTTGTATAGTTGACCATCTTAATAGATGATTTATATCGGAACTATATATAAAATTGCTCATAACATTAACACAATTGACGCTGCTATTCTAAAGTATAAACACATAGTACTTTTCATCTTCACAATTAACAATATAATTAGATTCTGACTCGCGCGTTACACAATATTTAATATATTTTTATGTGTGCATTTTTATATTATTAATATATAATTATTTTTCACTACAAAAATAGATAAAATAAAAATATTAAAGACTAGTATAACTAACAATATAATTAATTGTCAACTTCAATATTTAAGAGAATATTAAAATTTTAAATATCTCAACGTAAAGTAAAAATGATTTTTTTTATGAGCCTCATTTATTTATTTATCTACACATTAAATGTTGGTGTGTTTGCATCATTGTTGCTCCTCAATTGTTTGGATTGAAAACTTAACCATAATTACTTTTGTTGAATAACCTTTGAATATTTGTGATTAATAATGATATATATGCCAAATTATTATATATGTAATTAATAATGTTAAATATGCCAACACGAAATGAAAATTATTTTATATCACATTATTTATTTATTTGTTTACACATTAAATTTTGGCTTGTTTGCACCATTGTTACTCCTTAATTGTTTTTAGTTGAAAAATTAGACATAATTTTTTCCGTTGAATAACCTTTGAGCATTTGTAACTAATCGTGTTATAGTGTTTGTAAATGGAATCCGGTCAAATATATTATGATCTTGAAATTGGAGAGTTGAGATCGAATTTAAAGCAAAATTGAAAGTGTAAAGAAACCATCACGATAAATTGACATTTCAATCGTATTAGTTATTTGCAGCACCATAAAAATATTATTATAAAATAAAAAGATCAATAACAAAAAATAGAGAAAAAAAATTGAAATCCTCTAAAATAGAATAACCTATTTATTTATATTGATAAAGTGAGGTTATTGTTTAAATAGTAAGAGATTGAATCATTATAGTAACACTTTTGTAAATAAAACTATTTAATTTGTATTCTTTTCTTTTCAACATGTGTTATCACACCATCATTAACATATAAAAAAATAAAATCAGAAATATAGTTAATTTAAATTGTAAAATAAAAATGTGTTATAATATATTACTTTTGAATGATAAGTGTATGATTTCTTAACTAATCTTACACAATTACTTTG
>JBBPBT010000625.1:2408369-2429083 GCA_037974875.1 Cicer bijugum | reverse complement strand
AAAAAATTTATAAAAAAAATTTTATTAACTATAATAAAAATCAAAATTGTAATATTTTGTATATTTTATCATAGTTGAGTGAGATGTTAGATGAATTTAGATCATCTAATATTGAATCGATTAAACATGAAAGAGATATGTTTGAACGTCCTATCAACTTTGTAAATAGAAATAGATTTTTTATTTATTTGAGGATATAAGCTACAATTATTTTGAATGACATAAGTTACAATTTTTTTGAATCACATAAGCTACAAATTAATATAAAAAATATCAAATGTGTGATGAAAATCTAATAGAATGAAAGAGAAATGTCAATACATGAGTTCTTTCTTACATATAAATTCGATTTTTCAAACTCAAAACATGTGTCTTTGAAATACGTTGAGATGCATAGGTTCCAATTTATTTTGTCTTTGATATCCGATAAAATGTCTTAAAACACAAAGCAACACACACATATATATATAGAGGAGTTTTGTCTAGTTATGTGGATACTCTATAGTTAATATGCTTAGAAAAATTTACTGACTGAGTCACAATTTTTTTAATAAATGAGTAGATATGATTTCATGATATCAGATTCGTATTTGCAAATAATAATTGATATATTTAGGGTGAGATAACTAATAGAATATATTTTATTACCATCAAATATTGATGGATATGTAAAGTTAGAAATGGAGGAAAAGTGAAAGTTGATTGTAGTGAGAAGATGATAGATTATTTTCATGAGGAGCTTTAGTGTGTGATCTTCAACATATGTATATGATGTGTGAGATGCAAAAGTTAAATTGAGAAATTGAAGATGTAATATGAATTGTAGAAGCTTATGAAGAGTGCCATATAAAAAAATAAATGATTTAGCGCAAATGCTATGATCGGGCACATAAGAGTGTGAGGTGTCATTTAATTGATTTGGGAGTCTATTTTAATAAATTAATAGATAGATCTGATTGGTGTCAGTTTGACAAAATTAAAAAATAAATAAATATGATTTTAGTTTTGAGGTATGTCTTTCTATATATATAATAACTAACGATATATTATCAAAATAATAATGATAAATTATTAAAATATTCTTAAATTCTATAGTTGTTTTTTGATTAATTTTCGTCTCTCTTCCTACCTCTCTTATATTTACTTTCTACTCTCTTTTACAATTTATACTACTAAAATATAATAAACTAACTAATCTCAAACAAACTAACTCTAACACCCTAAGTAGCAACTCAACTTTTTCATGTTAATCATTGATATATGATATAGTGTGATATTATTTTTTAATTGTGAATTATTTTAATTAATATGTGTATTTTTTTTATGAGTGACACAATATTTAAACATAAAAAAATTAATGCATTTTTTCAAGAAGAAATTTTTTGACAAAGATGAAAATTATAAAATAAATATATTTTATTTGATTGAATTGTGAAAATTGTGACTTGTGAAAATTGAAATTCTAATTTTTTTTTTTAACTTGTCTACTATGTATGAATTGTGTGATATTCTAAAAAATATATATATAACTTTTGAAAATTTCAATTATAATATTTCAGTTAATACTTGTTACTCTCCGGCTACCCTAAATATTTTGTGCAAGATCCGCCACTATTTATGAGTGTTGATGGTGCAAAAACTAAACCAAATTGGACCACATTAGTAATTTGGTTTAATTTTTTAAAACTATTTTCGAATCAAATTCAGTTCAGTTCTAAACGGGTTTAAAACTAATTTATCAATATAAATCAATTTAATATTTTGAACAATTTTTTAGTTACAATCGATTCTGAACTAGTTTTTATTTGAGAAATTTCAAAATTTTCTGAGAGAAATAGATGTAAAAATATTTTCAAGATAAATAGTTTCAATTATTTATTGAAAGAAAAATTCAAAAAAAGAACTTCGAAATTCTTTTAACAAAATTTTTTGGAGAAACATTTTTGGATTGTTTTCAAAAAAAATAAATGTAAAAAATTGGTTTTTTTTCGAGAAAAATAAGATAAAAAATTTTTCAATAATTTTTTTTTCGAGATAAATAATATCGATTATTTTTTGAAAAAAAAAATTTTAATTTTTTTCAAGAAAAATAGATGTAAAAGAAATACTTTTCAATTTTTTTTCAAATATATTCCAAGAAAAAGATGATTAATTTTGTTTTACTTTTTTTAAAGAAAAAGTATCGTTATATTTTCGAAAAAATAAATTTCAAAAATGTTCTAACAAAAAAATCTTAATTAAAGTTAAAAAAAATAAAATAAAAATAAAGTGATTTATTTTAAATGTGTTGAATTAATTAATGAAAGAAACCTAATTGTCTCATACGTTACTACAATAAGGAGAAAGGGATGGAAGTTGAATCTATTATATAATACGGGATCATTAGAAAGGGATGGAAGTTGAGTCTATTATATAAAAAAGAAAATAGACTAAGCAAACTGTTTAGGTTTCTTTCATACAATTTGAGACTCCACAAGCATCATAATTAGTCAAGACGACTCCTTCTCAAATGAAGCAAATTTTCAATTTTCACATCATAAGAAATAGAAATTTCAAGCACGGAAATTAAAGGGTGCATATATCATTCATTTCTCAAGTTTGAGAGAAAAAGGGTGCAAATACTACAATACACTTGTGGAATTCCTTGACATCACAATTCACCTATTGTGAGGGCAAGTGTCAAAAAACAAATATTTTCTATTGCATCTCTTTGCTTGCTATTTCCACTTAAATAATTTCATTTTCTCTAAAAAAAATTTAAGCATATACAACCTAACTGTTTTCAGATCTTTAAATTAATGAAACTATTAAAGTCTTCCAGATAACATTTAAAATAGAAGAAAATGTATTTTTAGTTTTAAAGCAACACAAGAGACAAAATCCAAAGGGATAACATTAAGCTATTATTTGAACTAGCCAACTGATAAACAACTTGAGTTTGGGATAACAATCAAACTCAATAAACAAAACAAGTGTTTTTTGGCACATAATAACTCTTACTGTTTAATAATAAGGACTAACTTTCTAGGTAAAGGATTAGGATGTCTGGCCTTTGGGGAATTCCACATTTTCTTCAGTTGCATATTGCAGAGTGGTTGATGACTCTGATCAAGATCAGACACCTCAAATTTCAATTCATGTATTTTGACTCTCATCATGCAGCTAAAATGTGAGGTGCTCGATTTTGATCAGACGCCTCACAATATGCAAATGGGATTTCCCAATTGCGGGAAATCCAAAATCCTTAAGTAAACTATAACGTAAACAAGTTGACTAATTGTTCATATTAGATTATCATTTTATAAAGAACAGAAAATGCAATTAGCAGTTAGCAAAAATCTTTAGACATACCTGGAGGTGCATTAGAATCAGGTACGGAATTAGAACAAGATTGATCTCTGCAGTAGCAAGTTGTTTGATTTGAAATCCAGTTATAACCACAAAATTCACCTAATTTTTCACACTTCTCACAATCTTCAATACCAGCTATCCATCTCACCACAAATCCATCTCTAATTGCCTTCAGTATTTTAGTCATATCACTAACATCATCAATTAATGAATAAGAAATTGGAACAACCATTCTTTCTTCGCATGGAAAAGCTGGAGGACCAATATTAGGCTCAAACCAAGTATAAACATATTCATCAGAATATCCAGTGGAGGAACATGGAAAGTATCCACTTGGAGAGGGGAAATTAATTGAAATTGGATTTGGACAACCATAGAAGAGGATAAGATTATTGTAGTTAAAATCATAAACAAATATTTCAGTGTCTAATGTGGTGTTGACATGTTTTGATGGACATAGTCCTTGCAAATAGTCTTCTCTGGTGATTCTCAAAGTATGTTCATAAGGGTTAGCCTCTAAAACCTGATACTTGACATAATTGATGGTTATGTAGCTGATGTTGTTTTTGCAAGTGAGTTGTAACAAAGGGTGGCCACACAAATTTGGTCGATTGTTTCCCCAGAAAGGAAAACCGATTTTTGTTATATTTCCACAACTAAACAGATTCTCACAGCCTTTATAATAAAAATTAGAGCTCAAATATAAAGGTATCTGAATCAGTGTCAAGAGGATTATGAGTTGAAAAATATGGATAAGATGAAGGATATTAAACAAAGAAGCCATTCTGAGAGAGTAAAGAACTGAAATATTTGCAACAAGTTTATATATGCAGTGTGTCACTCAAATGAAAGATATAATACAAAATGTCAACAAAATGTATTTTAAGAAATATATGGTGACAGTGACTTCTACAAAAAATTCGGTGATATAGATGACTTATGCAGAGATTCAATTAATTAGAATAACTTCATATAGTTTTCCTAAATCATTATTTTTTTTAGTGTGGAATCACTCTATAATGTGAGGTAAGCTATCTTTTTAATTCCATTGTATTCATTGCACTTAAATGACCGAAACAAATCTTTAATCTCAAGAGTGTAGAGTGCAAGGATGCCCTCTTCTAACCCTGAGTTTTTGTTAGGCTACTTCCACTCCATCCTATATCACTCCAATCCTAATTCTATAAATTATTGGTTCTTCATACCCAAATAAGAACTCTAATTCCTTATGTGTGATTAAAGAGGAATAAGCATTAATATCAAGAACCTTATTATTTTATCAAGATCCCCAAATTCATAGCATGTACATATATCAAACTCTCATCAATGACCCCAAAGGTGGTGATTATGCCTCACAAAGCATTAAGAATAGGGGTGGTCAATATCAAATTACAAGAATAAAAATTAAGTAAACTAAGTCAATAATTACAAAGATCTGTTGAAATCCACTCAACCTAACAAAGGGGTTTAGTTCAACATAATAACAAAGTAAAAAGAAGAACAAAGAAATTCATGCACAAATGAAGGTAGTCAAGCATCCACGAATCCTCTCTTAGCCATTCATCAAGATCTTCTGTCAAGGTTCTGAAAACACTCCAAAACTGTATTCGAATAGTATTGATAAACTGAAAAAAGCCATAACTCGTATATGATCTAGGATGTTAGGTCGCCAACTATGGGCCTCAACATGGCCACCTAACGGTCAACCAACTGTTGGCGGCCTTGCTTGGGAGTGTGGCCGCACAGTGATGCTTAAGACACTTTTTTCAACTTCATTTGGTCATTTTCTCTTCAGTTTTCAAATTACATTTGCACTCTCTATTCCCCTGAAACAAAAACAAAAAAAAATAATAAATGAGATTAGAACTCATTTAAATGTAACCAAACCCTACCAACTGTACAGACGAATCAGCTTATACCATAAAAAAAAACTAAGACTTTCCAGAGGAAAAACAATGTTAAAAGTTGGGATTAAATGGCTGAAATCAATCAATAAACATAAAAGCAATCATCTGAAGGCTTGCCACTCTAAACTTAAGAATTTGTTTGTCCTCAAGTAAAATATAATCATTTCTCTAGAGAATAACCAACTACTCAAGAAGACTAATATGAACAAGCCAAACGTTTCCCACCATATTTTTTACTAATTGTCCTTGGTGTCAAATATAATGTTTCCCACCATATTGACACTTCTATACAACCAAATCCCTATAATTGAAGGATATTTTTAATAATAAAACAAATTTTGACACTCTCTCTATAGCTGATGAATAGGTGTTCACTCTCCAAGTCACAAGATTCTCACATAGGAAAGTTGTAATATATTGTGGTTAACCTTCTATCTACAACTGACCCTGCATAGTTAGCATCAGTGTATGCTTCAAGACCCACATTTCCATTTCGTCTGAACAAAATTTCTCTTCATGGGGTTCCTTTCAAATATTGCACGATTTTGGGTGCAACTTACAAGTATACCTCCTATGTTTGGTGCATGAATTGACCGACTAGACTTACAACGAAGGCAACATCAAGTCTAGTATATGACAGATATATGAGTCTTCCAACTAATCTTTGGTACATTTCCTTGTCAACTGTAATATCTTCTTCTGCAGTTCCCAACTTTAAATTTGGGTGTATTGGTGTACTCATTTGCTTGCATGTTGTCTTGTCTGTTTCTTGCAGAAGATTAGTGATGTATTTTTGTTGGGATCTGAAAGTATTTTTCTCAGAGTGAGCCACTTCAATTCCCAAGAAATACTTCAAATTTTCCAAGGTTTTAATCTCATTCCTTGGCTAGGTGTTGTCCTAACATTTCTTGCTCTTTTTCATCATCGTCGCTCACTATAGTGTCGTCTAAATATGTCAATAACATTGTTACTCCCTTTGACTCGAAGTGTTTGATAAAGAGGGTATGATCTCCTTGGCTTTGTTTGAAACCTAGAGCCACCACGACTCTAGCAAATCTCACAAACCACGCTTGTGGCGAATATTTAAGCCCATATAGAGCCTTCTTTAGCTTACAAAGGGTGGTGGCAGCAATATATTCACTGTATCCCAGGGTTAAGTCCATATACATCTCTTTTTCTAGATCTCCATGGAGGAAAATATTTTTCACATCAAATTGGTGTAAGTTCAAATTGTAATTAGCTACTAGAGATAATACCACTCTGACGGTATTCATTTTTGCAACCGGAGCAAATGTTTCCAAGTAGTCCACTCCATACGTTTGAGTAAATCCTTTAGCTACCAACCTTACCTTGTACCTCTTAAGAGCCATCAACTTTGTACTTTACAGTGTATAACCACTTGCATCCTACAAGTTTCTTTCCATTTGGTAGAAGAACCAAATCCCATGTATTGTTCCTGTGTAGTGCTTCCATTTCCAAGTCCATGGCTTGTTTCCATTTCCTGTCAAACAATGCTTCAGATAGAGAGATAGATATAGTGGTAGTGTTCCGGCTTGTGAGTAAGGCTTTATGGGTAGGTGAAAATTGTTCAAAGCATAGGTAGTTAGTTGGATAGAGGGTAGAGTGGCTTGTTGGTACATGTCCTAGTATTCTTCTTAAGGGCAATTGGGATATGGAGGTCATCATAAGTTAGTGGTGTGTTGGATTCTGATTCATGTGCATGGGAAGATTCATAGATTGGATCACTAGAGTTTGAAGCGTCAAGGGAAGTTACCTCATGTAAAGTCGGGTTAGACTCTTAGATGTGAACAAATTCAAGAATGACAATTGTTCTTCTTGTATATTCTAGATTTTTCCCATATCTTACATTAGTGCCACTTCTCATAATCAATTTCAATCTCAACATTGTCCATTGTAGTTTCAATTTCAATTTCTTCCCTTCTAGTTTTAGATTCAATTTATGGTTCGAGAGCGAAGTCGGGAAGTAGAAGAGACTCATTTTCCTTACTTATATTATCCTCTTGAAGATGAGTTTGACCAAAGTAACTTTTTTTTCATGGAAGGTGACATCTCAGGAGACATAATTTATGGGATGGTGGATGATAGCATTTGTAACCCTTTTGAGTGGAAGAGTACTCGATAAAGACAAATTTTAAGACTTTAGGATCAAGTTTTCCTCTACCATCACTATGGATATGGACAAATAACACACACCGAAATATTTCAAGGGTAAGATTACTAGACGTGGACACATCAGGATAAAACGAGAACAGAGTCTCCATACGAGTTTTGGAGGCAAGGACACTAGAAGGTAAACGATTAATGAGATATGTTGCAGTTAAAACTGTCTCTCCCCAAAATTTCTTGGGAACTTTATTCTGAAATAACATCGCTTGAGTTTGATCTAACCGGTGCTCATTTCTAATCTCAACAATCCCATTTTGTTCGGGTGTTTTAACACATGAGGACTCATGAATAATGCCCTCCTTTTGAAAAAAAGAATTAAGTATGTGACTAAAGTAATATTTGACATTATCGGACCTAATCCTCTTAATACTCACTCCAAATTGGTTTTTTATCATGGAGAAGAACTATACAAACACATAACTGACTTCATATTTTTGTTTCAATAAGTAAACCTGAGTACAATCATCAATAAATGATACAAACCATCAGACACTTGATCTATTTGGAACATTAGAGGGACCCCATACATCAGTATGATCTAAACAAAATGGAGAATTACTCATTTGGTTACTAACTTGAAAAGGTACACGTTTGTGTTTAGCAAGCTCACACACCTCATAGTGAAGACTCTCCACTTCTAATTCCTTGAAGAAGGGAATAAAACAACTGCTTTATGACTCTAAATGAAGAATGACCAAGGCGGTAGTGGTACAAAATGACCTTGTCTCAGTTGGTCTTTATTTTTTTAGAAAAAAAGGAGTTGTTATTGTTGAGTAGATTTGGAGGAAGATTTTGGTTATCCAAGTAATAAAGGTAATTCCATTCTCTAGCATTACCAATTGTTCTCTCCGAATTCTTGTCATGAAGGGCACAAGATTTGTTATAGAAAACAACATTACATAATAGGTCTTGTGTTAGTTTTTGTATGGAAATTAAGCTAATGGACAATTTAGGAATATGAAGGACATTTCTTAGAGTTATGGATAGGCTTATTTGGACATCTCCTTGACTTACTGTAGTTTATAAAGGTATCATCTATTGTGGATTTTTTTTTTTTGTTAGGACAAAGTGAATAATTAGAGAAGTGTGTAGGTAAAGGTGTCATGTGGTCAATGGCTCCAATATCCAACATTGGCTATAAGGTGTATTTGAAGCATTAAGTCCAAAAGAAAATTGTTGTGTACCTTAATATACCAGATAACTAGTACTTGTTGATTTCTCCAACTCACTAAGAAATGATCTCATTTTTTGTACTTCATTTTTGGTGAGTCGAGTCAATCCTTCTTTCCTTTCTTCAGCAACCATGATTAATATCATGTGACGGTGTCTTCATCAAGAGAACAAAAAATAACCAAAAACCAGCAGTAAAATGGGACCAACAAGATGAAAGTGTCCTCTAACGCAGCAATAATGGTAGAAAGTCACAATGAATAGTACTTGCATGAGCAGTACTTGCCGTAAAACAAAACACGGCAGTCGAGAAGGGTTGTTTGACTATGAACAGATATAAGAATGTTGCAATGAAGACAGCAAAGGATAAACAATTACCGTTGTAAAGGTGGAAAAACATAGGAAACTGCGACCAAAGACGGCAGCTAGGGTTTATGCGGAAGCAAGACCCCCAAAATCGGGAGCTCTGATACCATCTCAAGAATTAGGGAAATATATTTTATTGAACTGAAATATGCTAACAATACATCAGATATATATACGAGATACTAAGATAAATAAGGAGAATATAATTAGTACTTCTATATGTGAATGCGAATAACTCAGATTATCAAGGATACGGCTCTCGCGGTGGTCATAATGGCCGTAGTAGTGGTCGTTTTGTTAAGGCATCTGCCCATTGGTCTTCAAGAGGTTGAGAAAGAGAAAGGTTGGGAGAGAGAGGTACAGGTCTGGGTATAGCAGGCCTGGAACCTGAACCAAGGGTGGGAGTAGGCATGTGGGATGAGGGAGGAGATGAAGGTGAATTTGGTATTGCTAAGGTACCAGAAGTAGGTGGACCTGTATTATTAATAGTGTTGTTTGTAGCCATGTGATTTTGAGGCCGGGATAGTGTAACTTGTAGAGGCAGCCATGATGATTTGGAGGCAGGGATTGTGTAACTTGTAGGGACCTGTATTATATTGTTTCTAATAATATACACCCAATCCCTATACTTAAGGGATATTTTTTAATAATAAAACAGAGAAACAGATTTTCACAATGTCAAATCCATAAATTATTGGGAAATCTATCTTATTAAAATAAGTATAAAATATTATAAGTATATATAAGCAACATAGTTATCAAAATCAATTACATCTCATTTCAGTAAGATTTAACTGTATACAACTGCTAACCAACTAATACCTGGGGAAGAAAAGCTTTTGTCCCCATAGAAAAACCCTGAGAATTGAGATGCCATCAGTGGTGTAAATCAAATCTCCAGCAATGTTTATTGAATTGCTTAAACACCATGAAATTAATCTACACAGTCCTGTATGTGATATTCAATGTTCTCCTCCCACTCATGCCAGCCTCAAGGTAACACTAGTTGATGTTGGTGTCAAGTGTCAATGAAGTCTTTTCCCTTTTGTTTTTCGACAAAACAAGATAATTGTTTGTCATCCTTTAAGGATGAATGAGTGGATAGAAATCAAATGGGTGATATTCACTTTGTCAAGGGAACAGAATCCATATCATGCTTTCTTAAGTTTCTCTCTCAATCACTCCACAGAAAGACAACTATTTTTCTGCAATAATTATGGTCATGACATGCACAAGGAGAATTATATCGAATTTCACACAGTCCATATTGCTTGCATTGTTTCTAGAATTTCCTGTTATCAATGAACAATGTTTCACTGACCAGAAAAATGTCTTTCCTCTGTTTCTGTCAATGCCAAATATGCAAGTCAATGCTGGAAATGCTAGAAAGCAAGCCCTGACATTGAAATTCATTCTGAAAGCCAAATGTTTTCCTCCTCAGACATCTGAAACTGAAGACTTAAACCACTCATGTGGTCTGCCAGACTATCCATTATCAAAAGGATTTCAGTCATTTTCCCGTTTGACTTATCTTGTGCTTCAAATATGTGGACTTTGCTTTTGACTTCAATCCAACTACAACCAGGATTCGATTTTAGACCTTTGTCTTTCATTGATTTTCGCACTCGTGCCACCTGATTCCACCAACCAACACTTGCATACAGATTTGCCAGCTGTAGAAGTGTTGCAGAGCACCCTGGTTCCAACGATAACCTTCTTTCCGCTGCTCGGATGCCAATCCAAACACTTCCATGAAGTCTAGAGGAAGAAAGTAGGGAACCCCATATCACAGCATTCGGACAAACAGGCATGTTTTGGATGAAATCAAGGGCCTCGAGAAGCAAACCAGCCCGACCAAGAAGATCTACAATGCAGGAATAATGATCTAGTTCTGGCTGCAAACCATGATCAACCATGGAATTAAAGTAAATTTGACCTTCTTTAACAAGACCTCCATGCCGACATGAGGATAAAATACCAAGGAAAGTTACAGCATCGGGATTAACACCTTGTCTTGTCATCTCCTCAAAGAGACTAATCGCCTCTTGTGCAAGCCCATGGTGTGCATACCCAACAATCATAGAGTTCCACGTTACAACATCCCGATTCACCATGTTTTCAAATATGTACAAGGCATCATCAATTGCCCCGCATTTGGAATACATGGCAATGAGAGCATTATAAACATGCAGGTAACAATGAAAACCCGTTTGAATTACTTGACAGTGAACACCTCTTCCATGTCCAAGTGCTCCACTGCCCATACAAGCACTCAAAAGACTAGTGTAAGTAAAATAATTTGGTTTAAATTCCAAATCCCTCATCTTATGAAAGAGCTCTAAACACATGTCAGCACGCCATTCTTGCGCAAACCCAGCAATGATTGCTGTCCATGAAACCACATTTCTCTCAGACATTTCATCAAACACACGGTATGCATCACCCAACAAACCACATCTACTGTACAAACTTATCAAAGAGGTTCCAACATAAACATTGGCAATGAACCCAGTTGTTATTGCCAAACAGTGATACTGAATACCTCCATAAAGGTCACGCTTGGATCCACACGAGCTCAAAGCAAGGGACAAAAAACACACATCAATTCCCAATCCTTGTTCCATTTCTAGAACAGAGGATTGAATAGCTGTTTCAGTAACAGTTTTCAGAGTAGCTGAATTGCCACAAAGAGGATTTGTTGCAGCGTTGTCCAAAATGTCCTCAACTAGCCTAAGATGACTTCGACGATTCTCAATATCAGTGACACTTTTTTGGGGGGATACGAGTTTAAGGACTCTTAGAGCATTAGTTAAATCCTTGTTTGATCTTTTGGGTCCCAATTTGTGGAAAGAGAAAGGCCTACAAAAATGATTTTTACTAAGAAAATATGTTGGAATCCTGTTCCTTGCAAGGAAGAACAGTGATGTGGCCATTCTAATGGAATCCATAGGTCATACCTGTGTGAAACTTGAGACAGACACATTTTGGCAAAAAAGCATGACACTGAACCTTAATTAACAAAATAGTTGACATTGATTCAGAAAACTATTAGGCGGCGTTTATTTCATAGTCAATTCATGGTTAGAAAAAGTTATAATTAATCGGCTACCAGGTTCGAATATCCGCCGCAACAGTATCTACATTTAACCTCTGATGGGTCTCAATTAAGCATTTTTGTGCTAGTCTGTTTCGCCAAAAATGATAGTTATTGCTGTCTTCTGTGATAATCAATCCAACTATTTTCTTGACAAATCATATATAAAGTTGACAAATCGTAAAGTACAAATTTTAAATAAATTTAAAACAAAAAACACAATTTAAATATATATAGAAATTACTTAATTAAATTAAATAATATAAAAAATTATTTTTAAACCACTCATTTTCAATTGAAAAAGTGCTCAGAAAAAGAAGTGAATGACATTAAGTTATTTTTGTTGTTGTCTAGGATATGTCGTGTAATTTTGCCTCAGAAAAATTATTTGAGAGGTTACAAATAAAGTTATTTATTTTATTACATCGTTAGAAAATTAATTCTTATGTATAAAGTATCCTTGATAATAAAATAACTTGAAGTCATGTAAATACGTCTCAATTGTTAATTATAAAAACATCGATATACAAAGTTAAAAATATCGATATACAAAGTTATGAGTTCAAATTCAAGATTCTCGATTTTTTCAAATTTAATGTGTGTGAATTTAGTATATTAGACTATCCGACAAAAAAAATAATAAAATAATTTGAATTTTTTAATATTTTTATTATATAGAAATTTTTTTAAGTGAAATGGATCATAAAGATTATAAAAGATATTAAAATTCAAATATCGTAATTGACATAACTCATCATTGAGGTTCTCGTAGTATCACTTAGAACTAAACTCCTTCTCAAATTGACCAATTTTATTGACAACTTTGGTATGTCATTATTCACCAAGAAAGTGGTGGAAATAAAATATTAGCCATTAAAGTGAGAATAAAATTTAACCATTCATGTACTCGATTCTTACTAATAATTCAAGTGTGATAAATAGTAGTCAATTACGGCTTATAAAAAGTACTTGAGATTAAGATTCTCATTCGTATTTCCTGAAAAAAATAATACTTGAGGATTGATTGTAAGCACAACAAGATGAGGCAGACAAACTTTTAAATAAATGCATTTTTGATTCCACTGGATCTAATGTAAGTGACAAAACATGCATATACATGTGCAATGGATAAAGTTAGGTAACAAAATAGAAGGAAAAAAAAGTGTTACAAAAATGAGCACTCTCACCAAAAACAAAAAGGAATAAAAATAATACAAACATAATCATGCCCCGTAGTGTAGCACATCAAACTTGGAACAAACACTACATGGTCAACAAAAGACAAATGAATTAGGAACAAAATCATAAACTAATGTCATTCACAATGCCATGTATCTTTCTGTCCAACACTTCTGAACAAATTTGTCCCATAGTGTGATAGAAAGACAAGAGTTCTGATAATTTTTCAATTGACATTTTTCCCATCACACTTCTTGCCATTTTCTCTCTTTGCTCATTCAACTTCAACTTCTCAATGTATGATCCTGCATTTCTCACTGTTGCACCCATTTGCTTTAGCCTATTCTCTTGCTGCACACTCAAGGCTGTGTTTGACTACAAATTAAATAAAACGTAAATCAATAAATAGAAGAAAAAGAAAATTACATTCCTATGACCCAACACAAAATAAAATAGGATTCTAATCCTCTCATACATTTTTTTTAATTAGGACTATTTTTGAAGCGAATTATTTTTGTTGCCTGAATCCAATAAAATTAAATAATGAAAGTCATAAAGAAATGGGAAATTGTATAGTTGTGTACCTCAAGAAACTCTGCTCCAGCTTCAAGTTCAGAATCTTTGGTGGAGTTCATCCCACGGCCAGCATTGTAGAGGTCTTTTGCATGTGAGAAACTACGCACAATAACTTTCCTTTTGTTTTCCATTTCCTTATTAAGCATTAGAGGCTTTTGAATCGATGTTAAACTACTCAACCTCTTCTGATATGCAACCACTGCCTTCACAAATTCCTGCATTTTTTTCATGAGTTTTGGAATGTTAATTAACTTAACTAGTCAATAATGTATTAGCACCAAAATAATCCTGAAAGCAACCATTTTTATATGTAAATCATCAATTTTTTCTCAAAATTTACACCATTTCTCCTACTTTGTCCCTCCAATAAATGAAAATAGTACTCCCTTATTACACTCATTCTGGTTTTTTTCCTCCAACCAGAGACAATTATGTTCAAGACACTGTTAGAATGTTAAATATATATGGACAATTCTTCCGGTTGAAAAAATAAAGTAAAATTAATAGTAGTATGATAAATTTATGGACAAAATTGATAGTTTATTGTTATTTTCGAACCTGATAAGCAAAGGGGCATCCCGGATAATCAAATTCATCTGAGTCAACCTTCCTCATACGTTCAGGATGAAACTGCAATCCCATAATAAACTTACCCTCTTCAGGATTATAAGCATCAGGATCATAAAACCCTTCAACCAAACCATCATGTGCAAAAGCCATTGGAACAAAACGTTGTGCAAGTCTCTTAACACCTTGATGGTGATAACTATTAACCAAAATCTCCATTTTCCCATCTTCCAAAGAATCCTTAAACCAATGATACAAAGGTGTGTTTTCAACAACTTTTACCTCATGTCTATGTCCATCATAATCATCATAGTTTATATGCACCACCTTTTCACTCTCTAAACAACTTTTTGAAAGCTCTTTTCCTATGTCTTGATATAAAGTGCCTCCACATGCCACATTTAGGACTTGTGATCCCCTACAAATTCCCATGTATGGAATGTTTCTTTCTAGACAAAGTTTGGCTAATCCTAATTCAATTGAATCTTTTTCTTTATCAATTGATGTGTCACTCACATGTAGTCTCTTTATTTCTTCTAATTCCTCTTGGGAAAGACATGATGTGTCTTGTTCATACCATGATGGATCAATGTCTTCTCCTTCACATAGAAGTACGCCATGAATTGGTTCAAAGCTATCCAACAACATGTGGACCCCGGAGACACGAGGAACTATGACCGGTACCGCGCCATAGCTGACTATAAGATCAAGGTGATATTCACCTGAAAAAATAATCATGTAACAATTAATAATTAAAAAGGGTATCTATCGCATTATTAGGAGAATAAACAATCAAGGGTTTTTATTTGTGTTTTATGGTAAGCTGTAGAATTATATTCTTTAGAGAAACTAAATTGCATTCTTTAAATCGTGAATTTCAATTAGTTAGATTCTATAAAACAAAAATAAAAACAACCACGTTTTTTATTAATTGAAGCATGTTTACGAGGAAAAGGAAACTTACCAACAAAATCAACAAATTTGTTCTTGCGAAGGGTTCGTCTAGAAACAATTAGAACACGAGGGAGAATGACGGAGAGATCGGAAGACATTGTAATTGGTTGAGTTGATTATAATCGCTATATTATTGGTGTTTGATTAAGAATTGATGTAGAATAAAATTATGAAGAAGTTGTGTATGTTTTTCTAATGAGGCTATCTTTGGTATAGTATTTATAGGATTTAGATTAGGATAAGGATTAATAGTTAGCAATGAGGTCCACTGTTTTATGAGTAATATTAGTATCATCAAATGTTATCCAAATTTTTATTTTTATTTTTAAATGTTATACAAATTTTATTATAAATCTATAATTTCATTAAAAATAGACATCAACAAATGTCAGAGTAATATTATTCTGTCTGACCTCAACTATTAACAAAAAAGATGGAGATAAGTACTATTAGTGTCATTTTGAGTAGGTTAATAAATATAATTCTTTTTATATATAAAGCCAAGAAAATTAAATGCATTTCTTTAAAAAATTATATATAATTTTTTTTTAATAAATGTAAAAATATTTATATTTTTTATAATTAAGGTCAAAGGTGTATTTGTTACAAATTTAAAAATAATATGATATAGTATAATTATTTTAACACCTAAAAATCATAATAAATAAATATAAAAAATAAAGTTAGTGACTTCAAACTAGTGATCCTTATGTATTTCCAACTAAACTTAGCATGCAGAAGTGTTCACCATTTTCTAAATAATCTGTGCATTTTCTTTGGGTACACTTTGTGCAATTTTTTTTACGAATATTCAATGTATTTTTGTTTTTAAATATATTGAGAGGGAAAAAAATGATTTCAATTTTGATTTTGAAGATGACAACGCATGTCAAAGTCAACAGAGACAGCGTTGGTGGCGCAGACGAGACAGAAAACATGGGAACAGCGTCGTGGCTCCGCGTATACTTCACTTTTCAAACGTTTTATTTTCTTTCAAAACAAAAATAGAAAACACTGTCAAAAGGTTTTTTATTTGGTCATAAGTGGGTCAAAGCCCAAAGCTTAAAATAAAACACTAAATGGAACACAAGCTAATTAAGGTCTAAGAGAAACAATTCATACAATAATTTTCTATTTGCCACCTCTCAAGACATTTAAAAAAATAATTTTACTTTTTTTACTATAAATAAAAATTTAGAAATTTTTTTTGAATTTTTCCAAATTTTAAAAGAATTTAACTATTTTTTGAAACTTTTGAAAAGAGAAATTTCCATAAATTTGAAACTTTCGAAATGGAATTTTTTTTAGGATTTTTAAAACTTTCGAACCATCTAAAACGTTCAAAATAGGAAAAATCAAAGAATTTAAAAACTTTCAAACAAATTAAAATTCTCGAAATAGGAAAAGCTTCTGAAATAAGAAAAACTTTTGAACATTTTAAATATTTGAAACTTTCGAAAGTTTGATTTTTTTTTTACCATTCAAAACTTTCAAAAACCATCTAAACTTAAAATTTTAAAACATTAGGAGGTTTTATAATATTCGAAATGTTTGAAAATTTTCAAATAAAAAAATTAATTATTGATATGATAATTAATATGTTAATTTAATTTTATAGTATCTAGAACTAGAAGTGTAAACAGAGAAATTATTGATACTATCGTTAGCAACATAGATGATAGAACCAATAGAGTTCCACCCACAACATCATATTGATAAGTGAATGAAGCTAATTGTTCACCTCATCACCATCATCATAGACATGATTTTAGGTCTCATGACCTTGGCGATGATGTTCAAGAGTCTGAACGTGATGCTCAGGAGTCTGAACATATAAATTATGAGGAACCTAAGGAGCAGAACATCGAAGAGAAGGTTCAGAACATTAAAGAGCAGATTTAGCAGTCTAGATTCCCTATAGGACCATTGGTGACATAAATATGACACAATATGAACATCATGTGGTTCGAGGATATGAGAAGGAGAAATATATTTTAATTTTTTAATTAAGAAAAATATATATTATATTTAGTACATTTTTTTAATGAAATTTAGTACAAATTTTATTGTTAATGTTTCACAGACATTTATGTTTCACACACATTTGTTATGAATATCTTTTGATCAATAATATCTTGTGTCTTCATGTAGGCTTTCATTTTCCCCCACTCTTCTAAAAAGTTATATTGTGATAAAAAGAATAAAAAAATAAAAAATAAAATCATTTTTCAACTCATGCTTCATGCTTAACTTTCTCAAAAAAATATAAATGTTATCTAAAGCGGTAAGAATATATAATATATGCAAAGTTACCAATTCATAAGCACATGGTAACCATGAGTTTTTCTAATTGACCAATCACATTTTGTTTTGTTAGTATTTATCCTCTTTAATTGTTTATCAAATTTTTTTAAATATTTTCTTGATACAAAGTGATGTAATCTTTGATAAAATGGTGAATTATACTCATAGTCAACATCGATAATGGTTTTATAAAAAGACAAATATGCTACCGATTTGGTTTTTCAACATAATATTCATAGCATCCTAAAATTTACACAAGACTCCATAACTAGTTTGCAACATGTTTTTCAATATCCAATGAACAGACTCAGCTCTACAAATAAATTAAATAACATAAATTAAAACAAATCACATAAATTAATCAATCATATTTTTAAAACAAATCATAATTTAAAAGTACATGTTGGTCGTTGTATTTCCTAAATGCATCACTCTATTTGTCCAAGCTCGCACAAATCTTTTTTTTATAAGGTGTGAACCATGAATCTTTAACATAATCAACAAAAAGGATAATATCGACACACATTAGTTCAAAGTATTGCAAGTGATGATCATACTCCTTTAATCTAGTTGAATATATAATTTTTTTTTCCATAAATCCTTTACTTCATTTTGTCTATCATTTTTCAAATATAGTTTGCATTTTGCCCCAACATTTTTTCAATATGAAAATGATATAGCAAATTAATTGAAGTAAGAAATACGACACCAATAGCATTCATCATGGCAAGATCTTTATCGGTTATTATGACTTTAGAAATTAAATTCTAAGAAACAAACAAGTGTCTACCTTTTCAAATGTCCTGATGAAATTATTTTGCCACTCTTGTTCCAAATAAGCAAATGCAACACAAAATATCAAACCTGTAGATGTTACAATGACAATTTCAAACAATGGTAGTTGATATTTATTTATTTTGTATGTGCTATCACATATCAAAACAAAATCAAACATTTTCAAAGTTATATAATCAAGATACGTCCAAAATATGTTTCTCAAAATATTTGAATTATCTCGTCTTCTTGTCCAATGCACATAATTTTCCTTTTGTATTAACTTCAATAAATATAGCACTTATGTGTATGAATCGCTAAAAAATGATCCATAAGTACTTTTTGTTTTATTTATGAATGAAAATTGTGATATTCTCTTTATGTCTCTCTTTCAAAGCATTGAAAATGAATCTTTGTGCAAACTTATACTTTATCCTGTCATTAACAAATTTTCTTTTATCTTCATTTAAACAACCCAAATATGAATTGTCGTCTAAAATATTCGCTAAATCGAGATTGTGTGTTCCACATCGAATACTTAATTTTTCATCTTTGATTGATACTCAATGGTATATATCTGAATTTGAATTGACAATTTCCTTATGAGAGAACAAGTTACTCTTGATTTTGAATTTGATTTATATTTTTCACCTCTTATGTATCTCATAATTGATTTATATTTCATTCCTCTCTTTCGAATAGATCAAACTATAAAATTTTAAAACTTTGTGATATTTCAACACAACATCTTATTTTAACATATAATATGTCACTAAAAAAAGTATTGGTAAGTAAATTAATAATTAACTATTAAAATAAATACCACTAGACGTCTAAATTTCACATTTGAAGTCTTGTATACATTATTAACAATAAAATATAAGACGATTTCAACGGTAAGATTAATTTAGACCGCCTTCAATAAAGTTATTAATTGAAGATGCAATAATTAATTTAATAGGAAACCAAGGAACAAGAAAGGAAGGAGGGTACGAACGGTTTGGATCGGGATTGGGACTGGATCCCCTTCGGTAAAGGGAGGGTCGAATTAAATATTAGTTCTACAAAATTAAAATATGTATAATTAAAAAATAATAATAATAAAACATGAGGAAAAACCATGGATATTACATATTATTATATTCAAATCGACGATTTGGTTGGTGTAGCACTTATCTTTTATTTTGTTTGCATTAATTTACTTTCAGCAATATTTTATTGCGGAAAAACCATGGATAAATCACATGCATGCTGCTTAATTACTATGAATTAATAATACAATTCAGAATGTAGGAAATAGGATATGCCTTGCTTCATCACTGCCTACGCAATAAGTTAAGCCAGTTAATAATTAATTAATTACATATGAACATTCCTATTTAAAGATATGTATAATTTAACGACAATATATAATACAGTGAAATAATTATTTAGTAAATATTACTTGGTGGCTATTTTACTATAGTTTTACTATATGTATTTTTCTTTCCCTTTTTGGCTATGAACAGAGGAGGATATGCTGAAACAAAGGCAAATAAAAAAAAAAAAGTAATAAATATATTGTGGTGTGAGTCCAAAATACTGCCAAGGAAAAAAATTATAAAAGAATTAATTGTCTGAGCCCAGGTTCGAACTGGGGACCTCTAGTGTGTGAGACTAGCGTGATAACCAACTACACCACCCAGACCAGTTATGCTTTTCGTTTAACTTAAATCATACTATAACGTGTTTAATGCATTGTCAAACTGAATAATTTTGGATCCTTTTCATTTCCGCTGGAAACTTTCCACTATGGTGGGGACTCTTTCTTGGACATGGATTTGGAAGATTATGGCACGAAAAAATTAAGGTGTTCTTGCAATTTGATAAAGTTTTTATTTTTATATTCATTATTTTAAATTGTGATTTATTCATTTAAAAGGTTTTAATTTTAACAAACTTTTATAAATTGAGAGTTTTTTTTTTTGTTTCGTCTATGAATTTTTAACAAACTTTTGATTTTTGTGTCAAGCTTAGAATTGAGTTCATTTAGCTTTTCTTAAAAAAATAAAAATAACATGACAAGAGAAATAACAATAGTACTTTTATTATATACGAGGACATACTTTTTTTTCTCTTATATTAATTTATAAATGAGATAAATATTTTTTATTAAATAAATAGTTAAATTGATGTTTTTTTAATAACGTTGATATTAAAATTATAATAAATATTTTTTATTAATCAATTAGTTAAATTTAATATTTTTATATCTTTTAAATAAAAATAAAAATAATTATAATATT
>JBBPBT010000625.1:2334579-2383082 GCA_037974875.1 Cicer bijugum | reverse complement strand
TTTCATGACAAGATAAAAAAAAAATGTGGCAATGATTAAAAATGAAGTGGACATTGGTTTTTTTGTAATTATTTTTTTAAAGTAGTTATATTTCT
Organism: Cicer bijugum; assembly: GCA_037974875.1. Taxonomy (NCBI): domain Eukaryota; kingdom Viridiplantae; phylum Streptophyta; class Magnoliopsida; order Fabales; family Fabaceae; genus Cicer; species Cicer bijugum. The sequence goes on along the minus strand of JBBPBT010000625.1, from coordinate 2,382,987 downwards.
TTTGTAAAAAAATAATATATATATTTTGTAGTTATTTTTTTCTCTTTTATATTTACACGTTTACCCTCAAAACGTGACAAAAATTATACAATGATAAATTTATATTTTTTATAGGTATTTTTTTTCTTATATTGATAATAGACTACTTTGAAATTGTCGTGAGCATTATTTTCCTTTTATAAAATTGGTTACTCCTAGAGACACAAACCAAAAACATGCTTCTACCTTATAAACATCACTTCTATATGACATTTCTTCATTTTTTCAATGAACTAATTCTATTTTTTCAACATCATTTCCAACGGTGACTGTTATACCTTTGTCAGCATCTCTTGCAATTCACGTTGAAATTGATGTGGCTAAAAAGCTTTGAAAATATTTTATTGTTATAACATCTTAAATATAAAAGTGTGTATTGTTCTTTTGAGTCTCATCCTAAGTTCATTATGTCTCAGTTGTCTACCATTGTAGAGGACTATAGAAATAGTGACATTTAAGTTCTATTACAATGGTAATCAATATTTGATAACCTTTAAAATATAATTAGGGGTTATAGAAAAATGAATTTAAGAGAATACTTTGAAAACCTTTAAATGAATTGTATATTTACGTTAAATTTGTCTTTCAATAATATTTTGTAGAATATGGCACAAATTTATCTCTTTTTTGTAGTGGTTGTTGCACTATTTATAGAACAAGAGATGCCACTTTACTTGGGTAAAACAACACTTCATGAAGAGTCACGATAATTCATGATCAGATTTTTAAATCAAAAGATGTGTTTATGTAGTTACTATTAGAGCTGTTAATTTGACAAACCCCCTAATTATTGGTCCCGGCCTACATTTTGAAGGGGCCAAAAAAAGTTAATAATTTAAAAGGCCCCTAAAAACAAGACCCCCTAAACTAAAAGCCCCCTAAAAATTTGGGGGCCTAGGAGGCTCATAGGCCCACTTTTTTAAAAAAAGAATCGATTTATTTTTTTCGATAAAATATGTTCGATTTTTTTTCGATAAAATTTTCTGATTTTCTTTCGATAAAATTTTCCGACAAAAAATTTCTGACTATTTTCGATAGAAAAAGTCCAATTTTTTTCGATAAAAAATGTCCGATTTTTTTTTTCAATAAAAAATTTCCGATTTTTTTCGATAAAAAATTTCTGATTCTTTTTTCGATAAAAAAATTTCTGATGTTTTTTTGATAAAAAATTTCCGAAATTTTTTGGATAAAAAATGTCCGATTTTTTTTTCGATAAAAATGTCCGATTTTTTTCGATAAAATATTTCCAATTTTTTTCGATAAAAAATGTCCGAATTTTTTTGGATAAAAAATGTTCGATTTTTTTTTCGATAAAAAATTTCCCATTTTTTTTGATAAAAAATTTTTGATCTTTTTTCGATAAAAAATTTCCGATTTTTTTCGATAGAAAGTCCGATTTTTTTTCGATAAAAAATGTCCGATTTTTTTTCGATAAAAAATTTCTGATTTTTTTTCGATAAAAAATGTCTATTTTTGTTCGATAAAAAATGTCCGATTTTTTTCAAAAAAAAATTTCCAATTTTTTTCGATAAAAAGTATCCGATTTTTTTTGGATAAAAAATATTCGATTTTTTTCGATAAAAAATTTCTCATTTTTTTTCGATAAATAATTTCCCATTTTTTTTCGATAAAAAATTTCCCACTTTTTTTCGATAAAAAGTTTCTGATTTTTTTTTGATAAAAAAATCTTAAAATTAACAAAATATTGGGGGCCTATGGGCCCTTAGAGCCCCCTCCCTTAGGCCCCATGAAATAATGGGCCAAAATTAAGAGGCCCCTTAAAATATCATTTTAATAGGGGGCCTAATAATAAAAGAAAAAAAATAAAGGGACCTTGTAGTTTGGGGGCTTTTTTGACAGCTCTAGTTACTATTACGCTTCATACATGTAACAACACATCTTCATCAAATCCATAAAGAGTTACAATATTTTAAAACCTAAAAAACATGTAACATCTCTTTTTTTTTTTCAACACGTTAAGTTAATGAAATTTTAAACATAACAAGGCAGATCTTATTTCTTTTTAAGTGTTCCATACAATTGTTTATGCCCACAGATAGAATATGTGCATGACAGGGCATCCAACCTCAAGATAGTGTGTATGGAGCAACACTTGCACTCAGCGCTCAATGCCTTGCCACAACCTTAAATTTAGTTAGGATCATTATATAAAGTGTACCATATTTTCACGGAATCAATGTTTCTCATACTCCCAATTCAAAATAATAAATATTTCTCTTATTAATATTTTTTTCATTATTGAACACTCATACTTCTCAAAACGTGGAAAATATGTTATTCTTCGGAGATATTCTAATTCTTTTTTGGTTTAGATACTTTTTTAGTCTCTGAATTTATATTTGAATTTTAGTTTGGTCCTTTAATTCTAAAACAAGTTCATTTGACCCCTTAAATTAATCCACAAAGAAAAAATATATTTATATTTTTCATTATATGATTCAAATTATATTAGATATCAGTTACACTATTCAATGATCACAAAAAATAATATATTTATATACTTATAATTTTTCAACATTGCATCATATGCTATACACTGTTCATCACATCATAGTTCTGATACATAAGATACATAAGCTACTATGTCAATTGTGTTCTGTTTCTGTTTTTATTTCTTTCATGTCTGTCATAAGCTTGCTTAGTCCTAAAGTAAAGCAAGAAGCTTGAAACCAATCCAACCATTGAAATGCAACTCCACCATACAAATGTCTGCATATAGCATTTCCTCCCCATACACAAGGACATCTCATGCAACCATATTGATTTTCTTGTGGTTGTTGCATGAGAGTCATAAATCAATGCTGCAAGAAGGCCATAAAGGCACGAGCCTAAAGGAATGTTGGTGATGAGAATGTTGTGGGTCACTCCAACACTATTTGGACCAAATAGTTCTGATGTAATAGATACTGCTGCAGAGAAAACAAAGCCAGAACTTAAACCAATCAAGCTTGTGCCTATTTCCAATGCTGTTTTGCTACCAGATATGGCTAGCAGAATGAATGCAATAGGTGTTGGCACCAAAGCTGCTGCGAACCATCCTGTTCTTGCAAAGTTTATCTTGCTGCATTTGTCATACAACACTAGGGGATTAGTTATTGAGTAAATGGAAAAAATAACTATAGTTTTTGAAGAAACAATCAACAATCTATAAACATTGAACAAGATTTAAGGGTGATTTCATAATTGTTAAAAAAAATAATGTGATAGGAACCACAATCTTTTCCAACAATTAACAGAATTATCCATTAAGCTAGTCAAATTCTTTCGAAGTTTAGGCTTAATTTTTTCCCAGAACCGTATCATTCTAGTTTTTCACATTATCTATATTTCAAAATAATCTCCAAGATTACAAAATTTTAATGAAATTCGCCATTAAATTTGTATTTGTATGGACTAAAATGACATAAGTTGGTCATATTGGGGATAAATTTGAAACTAAGTGAATAATGTCATGGCATTTGACGACAAATTCAGATAAATGGACGAACTTGAATAACATTTTACAATTTCAAATATTATTTTGACATATTGATAATGTGAAAAACTAGATTGATACAGTCCTTAAATTTCGGCTACGAACTTGAATATTTACTCGTTCTTTATCTAGTTTTTCCAATACTATTCCATGTAAATTATCCTTGAACCAAACCAAAGACTTCTAATACATACCTGCTAAAGAAGTCAGGTGCAGCTGCAAGAAGTCTACCAAAAAAGGAACATGTGGAGTAAAGTGTCACAAGAGAACTTATTTGAGAACTGAGTCCAAGTGATTGAGAAATTTGTCCCAAGTTGTTACTATAAACCAATCCAATTGTTCCTCCACAGAAATATGCAATATAATATAGCCAAAAATCCCATCTTCTAACCAATAACTTTGTCGAATGCTCTTCTCCAAGCATACTAATCTTTTCTTTCTCCAAGACATTCACAAAACAGAAATTTTTCTCAATCATCATGCTTTGAACACTTCCATTACTTACAAAACCATTCTCATTACTACTAATGAGCTCTTTGTGAAGCTCATGCTCATCATTATTGTCAACAAGAGTGAAACTTGAGTCATATAACGAAAAGCTATTAGGTAGAGTGAAATAAGGCCCTTCTATTGAATTCACAAGGCTTGGCAAGAATAAGGGAAGTGCTAAGAGAAAAATTGCGCCGACGAGGATAATGCGAGCTATGGTTGTTGAAGAAGAGAGGGAATATAGAAAGAGAAGATAGAGACCTGTGACAAGAGCAAGGATGTTGAGACAAAGAAAAACTATGGAATCATCTCGACGACGATCTGTGTCCAAAGAATGTTGTTGAGGATGTGATTGTTCGAGGATTGGAATGAGTACTAATGCAGAAATGAGGATAGGAACAAAAGCATTAAGGAAAAGATAGAGAGTATCATCATTTGTGTTTATTGCTTTGGCAATTAGAGTGTATAAAGCTGCACTTACACCATTGAAACTAATACTCAAAGATAATGCAAGTGAACGATTAGTTGTGAAATTTCTGATACATAATACATAGCAGATGGTGTTAAACCAGCAGATGCTACACCCTGCAATCAAGCATAGGAAAAACACCTGTAGTTCAATGTACAACAATATTTTTTTTGTTAACATATAAATATGTCAATTTTACATACTAAAAAATGTTGCCAAAGTTTTGATAAGTTAAATTGTATCTTAATTCTTAACAACTAAATAAAACTAATAACTTAGGAGGCCTTTGTTTTTCTATTACAAAGTGGGTTCCCAAGGCTTGGTGCACATAAACAAAAAGTATTCATAAAAAATATTGTATATTATTGTATAGTGAAATATGATTAGATATAGTATAAAAGTTATGTATAATGTCATTGAGTAGTAATTCAACATTTTATAAATTCTAAACAGTTCAATATTGATAAATTGATTATTTAAATGGTTTTATTTGTTCATTCACAAATCACAATACAGGCTTATGTTACTCTTTGTATCTAAAAATATGTTATTTTTGTAAAATAATATATCTAAATATAAGTTTCATTTCAGTTTATTTGATATATTTTTTAAAAAATAACACTTCTTAGTAATACTACTAATTTACCTTGAAATATGAAAGATAAAAGTTAAATAAATCAATATATAAAATGATATTTTAGGAACATCCACACTGCCTATTTTTCTCAATATATATATATACATGAAAATCATGGGAAGAAACAAAACTATGAGGTCATAAAATATTGGTGATACTATTTTAAAATTGAATTTTGTAGTAACAAAACTATGAGGTCATAAGATATTGATGATACTATTTTAAAATTGAATTTGTAGTACCTCAATTAGTGTTATTAGTGTTGCAGTTCTGGTCTCAACATAGATTGTGATCCCTAAAATGGTGATTTATGACTCCAAAAATAGGCATTTATTGTTCCAGTTATAAATTTGAAGAGAATATGCCACTTTTAGGGCAAAAATCTTCATTTTTAGGCTAAAAATAACAATTTTTGGGTAAGTTGAACCAAAATTATAACAAAGGTGATAATTTGAGAACCAAAAAGTTTGATTTTAAAATTGGGAAACTATTTTATGAGGATGATAAAATAGGAGACTAAAAGTATAATTAAGTCATAATTTTAATCGATAACTAAGAGCACCTCCAACCGGTGAACTGAAGATGGTTTCTTTAGATGGGGTCCACTGTGCCACATCATTTTGAAGGAACTCATTCATTTTTTACTCCAACGGTGAACTCCATTTAAATAGGTTCTCCGTATGCCACATCACCTTAAATCAATTCACTACTTCTATACGATTTAACTTTTAAAAAATCATATTATATTTCATTACTTTAATTTATACATTAATATTTAATTAATATTTAATTTTATTATAACTTTACTAAACTTCTGTAACAAAAATTGCGAAGAAAAAGTATGAGTAACAAATTGTTCCTATTAATGAGCTAACAATCGTAATTAAAGGAAAAAAAAAGACTTTTTGCATAAAATGCAACCAAGATTGTTGAAGATTATTTTAATTTGAATCCATTTGGCACAAATATTTTTTGTTTGAAATAATAAAATAGAAAAATAAATAAAAAAGTACCATTGATAAAAACTTTACTAAACTTTTGTAACAAAAATTATGAAGAAAAAGTATGAATAACACATTGTTCCTATTAATGAGCTAACAATGGTAATTAAAGAAAGAAAAAAAAAAGGCTAAAGATGATATATTAACTAAAAAATAGCTAATGGTTACAAAATTATTATTATTTAGTAAATTAAAAAAAAGTTAACGGCTATAAATTAATAAAAAATGATAAATTTATTATTATTAATAAATTAATAAAAGTTAACTGCTACACTGTTCCTTCCTGACAGTACCGTGATGACACCTTGGCACAACTCCAACGATGAACCCACAAAAAACTAGAAGTGAAGTAATTACACGCTGGGACGAACTCATTTTACCTCCCGTCGGAGATGCTCTAAGTTGTGCGTACGAGACAACCACTTTGAATTTTTTTAACTACACTTCAAATCATAGAAATTTATTTCTAATTAAAAAATAGAAACAAAACTATTGTATTTTAATCGGTCGATGTTGTGGAGAGTAGCTGGGGAGGATTAGAATTGGTGGCATTTCATCCTTTAAAGGATTCTAATACTTCATATAACTTCAATATTTGAGTAATTTGAACAATCATAAAATTTCAGTATAACACATAATTCAATAGCTAAAATACATACCTACAAACTCAATCAAACACATAAAACAACTAAATAAACAATAAATCTTCCAATCAAATTTAATAATTAAATCTTAACATATTAATAATAGAAAATAATTAAAAATATATATATGTCGTCCACGAGTTGAGTTCATATATTCACATATTCAAAATATCAAATTCACTGTACGAATCAAGTACCTGTCAAGGAAATAAAACATGACTCTATGGTGTTGAGTTGTTGTTACATTGAGACTCTAGCACAACATGAATCATGTACACAAGTACATGAGGCAACTCAATTTAAGTTTTTGTTCTCTACATTTCCTTAACAGTATAATGCCTTTCTTGAATTTCTTACAATGGTGTCAATTACCATACCCCTACCATATTCTTGAATTACCCTCTGCAGGAAACTTTCCACACTGTCGAAAGTTATGTGAGCATCACCTTAGATTCTATGTGGTGGCCGCAAATCCATTAGATATGGACAAGGTAAAATTGAATCTAACATAATTACATGCGTTTGAATATAATTGATTCTAACTTAAAGTTAATTTTTTGAATTTTTACCTCTCAAATTAATTTTACAACTCACTCTTACTTGGTCGTTCAGAAACAAATACATAACAATTATATTTTGTGCTGTAATTTTTTTTTTTTTAAAAAGTATCACATGGCTATTATTTCTTCTTTGCTTTTTATTTATATTTTTTTTTGCATTTGAATAAATATTGAGAAATCAAAGTAACGAAATGCAAAGAGGGATTAGTTAGAAGTGGTGAAAACTGACCAGAAAGTAAGGCAAAGTAATGAATCTTTGAATAACAAGCCACTGAAATCCATAACCAAGAAAGCCCAAGAAAGCAGCCATAAACAAAACAACCCACAAAGGAAAATAGATGAGTGAAAGACCAGAACACCACCCAAATGCTTTCCCCATATCTGAAGCAACAGAAAGAGAATTGAGCTGAAGCTGAGTTATATCAAGAACTGATTTCATCTCAGATGAATAAGATGAGAAGTCAAAGTTTGTTCCTGTGAATGCTTGTATCCAAATTGTTGCTATTAGCACCACCCAATTTCTCGATTCCCCTACCATTTTTCTTCCAACCACCAACAAAAAATGAGATTTGTTATTATGTCAGCTTTCCTCTTCACTACTGTTCAAGCTCAATTTGGTGATTGCTTAAAGAGATTGTTGGTGGTTGTTTTTTTTTAATGTGTTTTTCTTTTTTTTGACTATTGGTAGAGGAAAATAATTGAGAAGCAATAACTATTGTAGAAAAAAGATAAATTAGTTGAAGGTCCTTCTTGTGTATGATGACTGGGACTGGAAAGTAGTAATATTTCCTGAATAAAATATCAAAACACAAGGACATTAAAATTTATTTATTGTAAATTTAAATACTCTTTCTTGGAATTTTTTTTATGAAAATACGTTTTCTTGAATTGACATAATGTTGCGGTTCTCCATTATGCCACATACCGTGAAAGGTACATCATTTAAATTGGATGAGAGAATTGGCATGGGCACGCTTTTCAATTACGTGTGGTTTTATTTATCTAATTATGAGTAAAAAATTGATTGAATCATCAAATTATTAAATATATCTCTAATACGATATCAAACTTAATATTTAATCGTTTCCATTTGTATTTAAATAAATTAAAGGCATAAATATATATATATATATATATATATATATATATATATGATTTTACTATGATCTTAATATAAAGAACGGATTTATTAAAAAAAAAAAACTAAATTGTTATGTTGGTCCTTCAAATTATTTCTATTAAAATTTAGTAAGTTATAAATATTATAGTAATTTCTACTGGTGTATAATATTTAATTAAACACTCAAAATGTTTATTTTTGTAAATTAAGGAATCAAAATGTTTAATGTTTATAATTTAATAGATTAAAATATAATAAACATAATTTGATGTACCAAAATATTTAAGACTTGTAACTTAGGGATTAAAATAAAAATTAAAAATAATTTAGTAAAGAAAAATGAAGAGGAAGGGTGAATCAGTAAGATTAGGTTTCATAATATATATAAAATAAAGAGCGAACATAGCGATCCGAATTCCTTAAAATTATTGTTGCAAATCCCCCTTTCTAATTGAATGTAGAATACATGCATTAATCTTCAAATATAATATAAATTGTAATTTTAAACTAACTTCATCACATGTTTTTATCATAATTTAAAAAAATAAAGTAAAGTAAAAAATGAAACCAGAGTTGGAGGATGGAAATTAATAGATAATTAAATTAATGAAATTTATAATTTTAGTAAGTAGATGTATTTATTTCCGTTGTGAAAGAAAGAGTTCAATCAATTAAATAAATTGACTATGTATGTCATCATCTGATGTCACCCATGAAAATGAGATTCATCTACTCATCACTATGAGTTTGAATGAAATAAGATTTGACTTCTTTCAACGTGAAAATAAAAATTTAACAACTCAACAATCCAAACAGAAAATAAAAAGATAATTGTCGACAAGGACTTAAATGATTTAACAAAATATTAATTCAAAGACTTCAAAATATTTTTCCCTTTCTTAGGCTTTATATCTAATAGCTCTTGAACTTGAATGCGATGATGAACAAACTTGAGTATATATTAATGGTGATTTGAGGGAAAATATATGGTGATAGGAGGGAAAATATACTAAGAGATTAAATTAAAAAAGTTGTATGCTTATAATCATGCTAGATTTGAAAAAATTAAATAAAATTTGGCTGCATGTTATGACAACCCTCAATTAATTAGTTACCTTGCTAGCTGCTAGTAATAATAAAAGAGACTAAATACAAAAACAAAGGAAAAAAACACTCAAACCAATTTTATCAGTTCTAATTTTATATCCTATTAAGATTAACAATAGTGTATTGTATATCATTACAATGTCACAAAAAGAGTATCATCAATAAATTCCTGGTGTGGAATAATTAAATTAATGATCTTTTAATTACTGTCTGACTCAAAAGCTTCTAAGAAACTAGACTAATCCATAGTTCCAAGCAATTTTATTATTTCAGAGATGTTCTTAGCACACGATTCCACTCTTATCTTATGAATGAGAACAAGGAATATTGTCACTATCTTCATCATCAAGTATGAGTTTAACTCCATTATACTTAAGAGCATTTACCACAGCCCAAATCTTGGTTTGGCTCTTAAATCCTTTCTTCTGTACTTCTTTATTTACATTTACATGAATACCTCCTCCTTGTCCTTCATTAAGACCCTCAACTTTGAGCCGCCTGGCCAATACTTCCCCAACAACAGCAGCAGCTTTGGCATTGCAGGACCGGCCACACTCAAGGGACTGCTTGATGTCGTGTTCTGCAGTGGATGATGTTGCTACTATTCGTCCACAGTTTCGATCTATCACGTTTGCAGTAATGTACTTTATTGATATGAACAATCTCAGCACATACCTCTTCGTTAATGTCATTCTTCAATCATCTGATAAGTGGATTGAAAATCAAACACATAAATCAATTTCAACATAAGGAGGAAAAAAAAACATAAGGAAAAGAAAATGAGCACAAAGCTAATGTCACCCATATTAGTAGAAAAGAATTCAAGTACTCAATATCATTAACAGAATTGAAGAATCTTACATATCATTAAGAGAAAACTATCACTCAGATTAAAAACAAATGCTCCATTCAAGTTAGAAAATTTCGATATAGAGCCATCAACAGCATCAGACATACAATACAAGTAGACATACTCTGCCTAAAAATAAGATGCAATCAAAGAGTAGCTGATATTTAACCAACATTTGATACAAGCACGTTCTTGTGTAGCGGACACTTAACCAACATACGAGCATGTTCTTGTTCCTGTGTTGTTGACGCATGCCATCAAGATTAGATATCCTCTAACATATATATTTTGTGTTTGGAAGATAATTTCAATCAAATCCAAAAATCAACACTAGTATCATTTACTGCAACATAAATGCTAATGTACATGGCAAAAAACATTTTGCAACCAGCAAACCACCAACTCATTATACTATGCCTCCATTTGGAGCAACACTGGAAAGGCTAAAAACGCATAACTAATTCAAAGCTCAAATTTGTAGCTTTAGAAATTTCATAACATTGGGAAGGAAATGTGTATCCAACAAGCTACATGTAAATAGATATAAAATTAAAAGAAGAAGATGGGCTGTGATGTAAAGGATAGTGATTTGATTAGGATATTATAACTGATCTTTAAATTGATTGGTACTAGACACAATCGGTTATGACAGCGAGATGTTACATTGATGACCAAATCGTCAAGCTATGTACACTTAATCGTCTTTCTGAACCAGTTATGCTTGGAATAGCTTAAAAACTAATTTCACAGGATCACTACTAACTACAGATCCACTTAGGTTTAAGCCTATGAACCTATGTTTTTGCATACATATCGCAAAACTATAATATATAAATAATATTATATAGCAAAAATTTAAGTTGTAATAAACACAAAGTGAAGTATCAAATAATTTTACTACATGACTCAGAACTGATACTTGCAGCAATTTCCCTTTCAATATAAACTGCCATGCTATCTGCCAAAAAGTCAGCTTCCATCTTGTTTCTTAACCTTGATTTAATAATTTTTATTGCTGAAAAATATCTTTCAGTTGTGGCAGTAGAAACTGGAAGAGTCATGATAAGACGAAGTAGTCTATCAATTAAGTAGAAATTTTGCATCTTTTCAGTTGCAACCAAACATGAACACAATTCTTGGATAGTTGATAAATTATTCAAATTTAAATCTTGACAAGCATCAACCAAGAAATGTTGGAGTTGAAATTTCAAATTAATCTTCTCTTGCATGTTGAAATCCACAGGATAATATTTTTCAACTAGAGTGCAAAATTTATCTAAATCAATCAATTTAAATCAATTCTTGCATGTTCAAATCAATTCTTTTACTCTTCTTCATTCTCACAAACTTATCTAAATCAATCAATTTAAAAATACAACAAAACTCAAACACCTTATATGCAACAAAAAAACTCAAGCACTTCATATGGACATAAAATCAAACACCTTATGTAGGACAAAAAAACTCAAACACTTCATATAGACGTAAAATCAAACACCTTATGTGCGACAAAAAAACTCAAACACTTTATATTAACATAAAATCAGACAACTTACGTACAACACAAAAACTCTAAAAAAGAATAAGCATTAACGTTTAATTGAAACTCCAAATCAAAATTCCAAACTCCAAATCAAAGCTTCAAACTCAACACTAACAATGTAAGCTTTAAATTTCATGCTAACATAAATCAAACCTAACAAAAATCAGCAATACCAAAATAGAAATTCGAACCTTTTGAGAGTTGCAGCGAACAAAGCAGTCAGGCAGAGGCGATCTGGAGAGTTGCAGCGAACAGGCCCGAGAGCGACGAACGGGCGGAACGGCCACGGAGGCGGCCGCCGCAGGGGAGCGATTCGTGATTTGGCAGAGGAGCAGAGGCGGTCGCGCGTTTGTCGTGATTGATTCGTGAATCTGATTATGGAAGAGGGAAAGAGGAAGGCTGCTGTAACTTGTAAGCAAGAGGGAGAGAATCAGAAGAGAACAGAGAAGGAGAGAGGCTGGATGGAAGAGAGAAGAAGAAAGAGAAAATTGAATTAGGTTTAAGTATTCATGTAATTCTTTAGTTTTAATATAGACATTTTAGTCATTTTACTTATAAATGATTTTTTTCTTAAAAATCATTTGGTACTAGAGGAGCCGCTGTAAAATCTAACTATTGTATATTTGTAATTGTATATAGACATCCAATAGAGAAAACAATTGTCTCTAAATTAATCTTCTATTCAATTTACTTGATGCATGATATTATTTTTTTAAATTTGATTAATTTATCTTAAAAAGATAAAACAAAAATATATATATATATATATATATAATATTTTAATAATATTGACGTATTAAATTCACTAAAAATGGTTGGGTGAAGATAGTATATGATTTAGATCTTCTACTTCCTCTCATGCGTCCGTTTGAATTGAGTATTTAGATAAGATATTCTAAATGATTGTTTTATTTTAGGAAACGAGGGAAGAGATTCAGAATCAATTTTTTATTCTCCGAAGTTAAAAAGATTTAGAGGGAAGTCTTAATCATTCATGTTTGACATGTCATTTAAAAAAATCGCATAAATTATAAATTATGACTTCATTATGAGAAAGTGAGAGAAATGGAACCTTACATAATGACTAACTAGTTACTTGATCGGTTCTTTGCATTGCAACATTACGCCATACAAGTTCATTAATTCACAAATAAATATAGTATGAGTTATGTTAATTTACTAGCTTATCAATTACTAAATAATCAATTAAAAATTCATAAACACATTTTTTTTACTTAATAAACACACAAACTTGTATTCATTGATTCCATTAACATAGAAATATCAGAGTTAACTTGTTCGAGCAAATTAACACCACTCTAAAGTAGTATGCAACACCATTATTTCCTTATTTATCATTCTCAAGTACAAACTTTGTTCATAGACCCAATACATGACAGATAGATCGAGCTTTCTTATCTTACTAACTTAATTATCCAAAGATAAACTTTGAGGGGCATAATTAATTATTGTAAAATAAAATACCTCATGGATGGAGCGATCAAACATAGAAAAGGGGGGTTGCATTTAATTTAATTTAACATTTTGGGATGGTAACACCACAAGTACTAGCGACTTGTTTAGAGCCAGGGGAATTAACATATTGTCTCAAGTTTGGGTTTTTAAGGTAACCACATAAGCATGGTGTTTGTTCCTTCAATTTGCTGCAACAATTAGCTGAAGGTGGAGAATTTGAAGTAATTGCCCCAAGACAAGGGCTCAATGCTAATGGGTTACAAGTCACAGCCTCAGCAATTGAAACAACATTAACCATAACAACTAACATAACAATCATACACACAACTTTCATCTTCATTCTGGATCTCTAATAAATAGTATTTTGATGACACAAAAATAATATAGTATTGATGAATTGAGTAAGGATATGATGCATATAAAATGAGGGTATGCTGGTTGTTTATATAATGAGTGGGAGAGTGTAGTGGGTTTGGTTTGGTGCTCAACTCAACGAATATTAATTGCGCCTTAGTTTGGGTGGGAAGTAATATGTGATTGTACCCACGAGAAATGGTCGTTGAGATGTAATTATTTTGCATTAACTCCACTTCTATTTCGTGGCAATTCCTAGTATAACTAGTGGCTTTCGTAATTCCACTACAAATAATTCTAAATTCAAATATAGGATTGATTTTTAGTTTAAAATCACTCATTTAATTTTTTTTATTTAAATAAATTATTTACATATATATTTATTATTTTTTATTTAAATAAATTATTTATATATATATATATATATTTATTGTATTTTTTTATACTCTTGTTATTTTAGTGTGAGTTTATTTTATTTATCGTTTTAGTGCGACGTTGTTTTAGTTTTTTCTCTAACGCGACACTCATTTAATTTATATTGACATATTAATTCCTTGCATATTAAATCAATAATTTTAATTTAGTTAATGTTATAGATTTAAAACTTATATATTTGAGACATTTTAATTTTATAATATTTGTATATATTATACAATATAACTTTTACTTAATTATATATATCCTGCTCTACCTTTTATTAAAAATTTATTTTTTTTATAATATTCATATAAAAAAAATTACACTATCAATATTTTACAACTAATTATCTGTATGATTGTAAAAGTAATTTAATAATAATTTAATACTTTCATAATTTAACGGCATATGATAATTAATAGTGTAAAATTTATTTAATCTGATTGTGTATTTAAATTAAATTTTTATTATAATACCAGTAAATATAATAATAAAACATGTCTAGTTTTAGAGGTCATGTTTTGTTTGTCTTCTTGTTTTTGAAGTTGAAAGCTCATGTTTTCCGGTAAACTCACATCACGTCTCGTTTTACGGTAAAATTTGTTGAAGGGTCATGCTCTTGGGGCAAACACAATTTAAGGTCATACTCTTCAGGTGGATCTATATATCTTCATGTCTCTTTCTTACGGTGGTGAGAATTATAATTCACTATACACATGTTCTTATATAGGGACAAGCTCTTTAGTGAGAATAGACCAAACCATTCGATTCCAGTGGCATTTATACGACATTGTTTGTATTAAGTTGTGAAAATCATTTAATTTTAATTAATAATATCACTATCATACGTATAAAATTATATTGAAAACACGGCAACTTTCAAATGTGAGATTAAAAGTGAATTAAAATTTATAAATTTTTAAGGATAGAAAATAGATTTAGTTCTAAATTTTGAATAGATATATATTAAATACATTCTAACTATACCATAATTTTTTTTCTATAAATTTCGTCATCTACAATATGTTATTGAACACATATTTTTCTATAGAAGTGAAGTACCTGTGCGTTGCATGTGCAAGAAAAAATAATAAAATCAGTGTGCTTAAATTTAGGTGCAAAACTAAAAAAATAAATATATATAGGATATTATAGAGCAATTTTATTTTTGTAAGGTGTGCACATGCACACCATCACTTAAGAGTAGATCCGCCCCTAGACTATACTTAAGTCACTTTGCTTAAATATATTTGATTAATAATTATTATTTTGTATCTATTATTTGTAATATGTTTTTTAAGGTCAAACCTGGCCTATTTGAAAGTATGATTTGGCCTTTTGGAATATTAATTAACCTATTCTGGGTTGAAATGAACAATTTTTAGGAGGATAATTTGGTAACTGTGAGAAAAGTAACAACTTCAAATTATTAGTTGTTATGTACTTATTCAACAAGAATCCAAAATAATTTTGAAAATATTATATTTGAGTTTGATTTATTACTCATTTACTTGTCATATGAATGAGTTAGATTTAAGTGGTATATGTATTTGTAAATCGACTAATAAATTAATATATGAATGAGTTTTAAATTTTATTTTAGTATTTAATACGGTTTTTGTAGAAAATTTAATATTATATTTAAATTATATTTTATAATTAATAATATATTTAAATATGATAAAAATTGACGTAGTTTATTATATTTAAATTACATAAAATATAAATAAATTTATGATTTAACATAAAATATAAAAAAAAGTATAATAATAATAATAATAAAATTATTTATATTTAACTAAATTGGTCGACTTAGTAGATTTGTAAATATTTTTTATCGCGTGAAGCTACTCTTTTTAACTCAATAAGTTTACAAAACATCTCAATCTTATCTATTAAAAAAGTTATGGTTTGATCTGAATCTAATATAAGCTAAATCATTCGGTTTAATCTATTACTACTTCTAACTATGGGCGACTTTTTCTACAGAAGTAACTTACGACCTTTTTTTATAAAGTTGTAAATTAACACGTTAAAAACATATGAAAATGTTAGTGTGTACAGGTCTTTAAAGAATACACGTAAAATTTGGTGGTGTTTGTCAATCACTTAAAACAGTAACAATGCTTTTCAAATTTACCATAAAAAGAAAAAAAGGAAATCCTTGGTTTTTGTACTAGAGTAAAAAAAGAACAAAGTTATAAGATAAATCACTGTAACATCCATCCATCCATAATTTTCTTAAAATTTATAATTGACTTTTTAATTAATCATCTATTAGCAAAATAAATTATCATTCGTACAATTTAACCTTATTCTAAACAATAATTATTTTCAAATTTTTACCACACTAATTTCGTGACTAGTATTAATTCCTTGCAACCAAAAACGTTATGACGTATATCGTGAGAGAACCGAATGAAGTTCATTACACGATTTTACCCGAAAACAATTGTTACACGATATAAAGGTATTGCGTGGTTCATGATTAGCAAGCCTTTATTAACTAATGTGGTGACTAGTTTTAATTCCTCATAACCGAAAAGCTTATAACTCGAGTGACCAGAAATCAAGCTCATTTTACATGAGATGGTTCGTGTTTCTTTTGCTTTAACCACATGCCATAGGTTTGAATCCAATTATGGGAATTCAATTACCTGAAAACTCTTAAAGAAGATCTTTGATTTCCATTATACTCATACCTAATTTATAACAAAAAAAATAAAGAAGTCGAGCTTAATAACCGATTTTACTTATAAATACTTGTTACAATCATTATAATTTAACTGTCACTTTATTATTTTCAGGGATTTAGTCTATTAATTTGTCATTTTTATCTTTTAAAATATTTTTTGATATACTTATCATAATTTCTGCTTTTTCAGTTTTGGCATGAAATTTTTTACTTCATTTCATCAATAATAAAAGGTTTAATATAAAAACTACATATTCTAATACCTCAATTTTGTCCTATAAAATAAAAGTAATTTAAAAAAATATATTTATTTGTAAAAAATTGTATTAACTTAATTTTATTAAAAATACAAAATATATATATATATATATATATATATATAAAATATTAAAGTTGTAGACATCCCATCCCACCTTTCCATTGCACGTTTCATTTCCATTGCACGTTTCCTCTGCATTTTCACATCTCTCCATTTTCTTTCCATCGCACGTTTCCTCATTTTTCACATCTCTCTGCATTTTCACAGAAAGCCCATTTCTTTTCCATCGCACGTTTTGTAAAATCCAGGACTTTAATTTATACGATGACACACCTCTTCTTCGCTTTAGCCTATATAATAGAAGACTAAATCAACCAAAGAGGAGGAGAGATCAGCAACAAAGGTTAAAAAAAATATTGAAAGTTTTGTTTGTTTGTGTGTTGTTGCTGGTATAAAGAAAGAAGAAGAAGGATATACCACCATCTACTTAGCACCGCCTCTATTCTTGTGGGAAGGGTATTTTTTCTGTTTATTTATAATGTACATTATTGAAAGATGATTTTTTGTATTGATGTAAGGTTTAAATGGTAGTGTTTTGTTTGAGATTAATGTTTGATACAAGTTTGGAAATCTGTTTTATTTTTGATATCGTTTCTGAAAAAATGAGATGTTTTGTTGAACATCTGGTCCACGCTTACCGCACCAAAAAAATGAGATTTCTAAAAACTTAACAAAAACTGTGATTTTTTTGTTAATGTTCAAGCCAACTATTTTACATTAAATAATTATTATATGTATTTATTTCATTTAATGTTGATGATTCTATTTAATATAAATAATTATGGGTACAATTAAAAGGTTATAAATATCATTTATTTTATATTTTTAGTTTTTTTTGTGTTATTTAATATTAAAATAAATTTTATTTTTTAACTTATTAAAATACAAAATAATTTAAAAGAGGATTACATTTATAGCTAGTATTATTTTTTACTTTAAGCTACAAGTTCATATATTTTCTTTGATTGCTATTTTTATTTTCGTGTTTATTACTATTTTTATTTCGAATAATCATTTAAACATTATTTAATATTCAGCATTCTTATTTTAAAAAGAAAAATAAAAATAAAATTGTAACAAATTTTTTATTAAAAATTAATTAGATGTGACATCTTTTTAATATTCGGGTTATTAGAACACAAATTGTGACAATTTGATGGTTCTAAAATCTCATAATCACAAATAAATTAATAAACTAAAAAAAATCATAAACAAGTTAATCATAAAAATTATTTAATCTCGGAGTTACATAATACAAATTATATATTTTTTGATAACTCTAAAACTTATTTCTTTTAAAAATTTATTTAATTATTATTATTATTTTTTAATATGGGAGTTGTTAAGATACAAATTAAATTATTTGTTTGTTTTGAAATTCAATTAAAAAAAAATGAAAATAAAATACTCTTAAGAGGATTAAATTAGATGTGACATCTTTTTACTCCTTAAATTTTGAGACACGAGTTGTACAATTCGATCGTCTTAAAATTCATATTTTAAGATAATTATTTAAATCAAGCAAGTTTATTTCTTTATGTTTGTCAAAATTAATTTTTTTTAAAAATAACAAAAATACCATTTATTTAAAAGCAATCAACACATCCACATTTTCTACCAAGAACTAAGTAGTTTTGATTTCTCCATCGCACCGGGAGATACGTAGGAGCAAGATCATACTCTTGTCAAGCACAATAATAAAAAACTTTTTTTTTTACTCTTTTAAATACGTTTTTATCGCATTTATAAAAATAATTTATGTTCATATTTAATAATAAAAAATAAGTATATTTAAGTTGATATAATTTTGCACAATTAATTATAGGTAACCGTTTTTTAGCGGATGTCGTAGGGTGCTAATACCTTCCCTACGCATAATCGACTCCCGAATTCAAAAGGAAATAAACTTTTGGTGGCGACTCCATTGAATTCGAGGAAAAACTCGAAATTTTAGGCCGCGACAGCTGGCGACTTCACTGGGGATATTTAGAGAGTCAAGCCTAACAAATTAATTGTGCATAATATTTTTTTTTAACTTTTTCTATATTTGTTTTTTTATTTTCATTTTCTTTATGTGTTTATTATTATTTTTAACAAGTATTAGCTGACACTATAATGTTCTTTCAAGCTAGTAGATCATTTTTATTTTTATTTTTATTTTATTTTATTTTATTTATCTATTTATTTTGTATATGTATATGTTTTGTTAGTATTATGGATTTGTTGAATTATGTTTATTCAATGCCTACACTTTTATTAAGACAAGTGGAACCTTATACCGGGTTTGAACAAAACTTAAGTTTAAATTCGAGATTGCGTAGTGGTAGCCTTCTGGATGTACATTTTGGTTAGCATGAAGATCTCACCTAGAGTTTGATTCTGTTGAGGTTATTGTCACTCCAAATAGTTTACCTATTGTTGTTGACGATTTTCCAAAATAGGATTATTGGCTCTAGGAACCGTGTTTAGAACCATAGAGCCTCCTTGTGAGAATTTCACTACATAAGTCAATAGACCATTTCATTGTAAGAATATCCATAAAAAACCAATAAATTATTTCATATATTCAAGAGTTTATATATATATTAGTTTCATTCATACCTCGTGACATTTTTTTTCTCTTTTTCTAAAAAAAAAATATAAAACATAATAGCATTTTGCATAAATTTTCAGGATTTTTGGGGAATCATACAAATCTTAGTCACGTGTTATTTAAGTGGACAATGGGATCGGAAAAAAAGAAAACCTTACTTTTAAAGTTCAAGCTACCTGATTTGAAAAGTTTAAGAGACATCAGCAATCAAATGAAAACTTTACAACGTGATAGTTTCTTTCACAAATATGGGAAGATCCTAAATCTCTTGGCAGTAAATGTGCAAATAGGTGCCCTCACAGCATTGGCTCAATATTATGATCCTCTCTTAAGATGTTTCACCTTTCAAGATTTTCAGTTGGCCCCAACATTAGAGGAATTTGAACGAATATTGGGTTACTCCTTGGAAAGAGGAAATCCTTATCAATATACTGGGCAACCACCGAAGTTGGAAACAATTGCTGAAGTGTTGAAGATCGACATAAGAGAATTGACAAGTACAAAAGAGAAAAAAGGGGCTATTCATGGGTTTTCAAGAAAATATCTAGAGCAAAAGTGCCAAGATTTAGCCAATAGAGAAGAATGGAGTACTTTTATAGATGTTTTGGCCCTCATTATCTACGGTATTGTTATATTCCCAAACCTTGATAACTTTGTAGATTTTGCTGCCATAAATGTATTCTTAGCTTTTAACCAACATAAACAAAACCCAGTTCCCGCGATTCTTGCTGATGTATACTACTCTCTGCACATGCGACATGAGAAGAAGGGGGGAACAATTTTGTGTTGTGTTCCAGTGTTATATACTTGGTTTGTGTCTCACATGTTCAAGAAAGGGTATCATGTTGGGGTTAAGAGTAATCGTGAATGGGCGCAGAGTATAGCTAGTCTTACTGGGGATACAATTTCATGGTATTATAGAGAAGAAGGAGAGGAAGAGGTAATATGCCAATGCGGAGATTTTCCAAATGTACCTCTCATGGGAACGAAAGGATGTATTAATTACAATCCAATGGTAGCTCTAAGACAACTTGGCTACCCCATGTTGGATAAATCAGATGATAGGTCATTAGAGGCTTTTGTTTTGCACAATACAGGTATAGTAGACCCACCAATATTGAGAAGGATAAGTCGAGCTTGGGAGTTGATCATTAGAAAAGGAAAAATACTCGGATGTAGAAGTTGCAGCACAAAAGAACCCTATCAACAATGGGTAAATAAAAGAGTCCAAGAAATCAAGCTGCCTTTCCACAATACAGCCTCAAGTGATCAGGATATGCCTGAAGCCACCTTTGTTACAAGTGAAGAAATAGAAGAGCTCAAAGCATCATTGTTAAAATCTGAAGAGGAGAAAAAAGAGCTACAAGCAAAGTTAGAACAAGTCTCCCAAGAAAACGAGAACTTACGATCAGAAAACACATGTCAAAGTCAATTTATTGAAAGAAGCAACAAGAGGTTGAAAACTGAAAAAGAAAATAAACTTGATATACAAATTTGTTTGAGAGGTGCAAATGAAGAGTTAGATGTGCGAAATGAAGAAAAGAATGCGGCTATTGAAGAAGCCTACATGTGGAAGCAGTTGTGGACAAAATCAGCAATCTCTGAGAAGAAGGTAAAAAAAGAGTTTGAAGATTTAAAGAAACAACTAAAAGAAATGGTAGCTAAATACGAGAGTCAAGTAAGGGATGAGAGGCAACAGAAAGAAGAAATTGAAGAATTACTCTCAAAACACCAAGATGCACTAAAAACAGAAATGGAAACTTCTAGTGAGTTGAAGAATTACATTGATTATCAAGAAAAAATCTATGATGACTTGAAGGATGAAACCATATATTGGAAGGAGCGTTTCATGGTGTTGCTTGGACAATTGAAGAATCAAGAGATTTATAAAGAGTTGGAAGATAAAGGAAAACATTGGAAAGATTGCTTCTCAAAATTGGTCATGCTAGCTAATCAGGCAATCATAAAAATTCCAAAACACTTAAGAGAGATTGATGCAATCATGCACCCTCTCAATACTCCAATTAAAGTCTACAAGTTCGTCGAATATTGCAAACATTTAGTAGAAGAATTGGAGGAGAAAATCGGTTGTCCTATTGGAAAAGATGATTGAAATACCATAATCGATGTAGCTTTTTAATTTAAATGCAATGTACTTTTTTCTCATCAATGAAGGATTTGCTGTTTTGTTTATCGATTCCCATGTTCTTCTTTCATTAATAATTCGTGCAAGACTTATGATTCCCCAACATCCACATAAAAAAAGGAGATAATAATTGCATTCCATTCATGTTTAATACATACTCATAAATCTTTTATTGTTTTAAAAAAAAAACAGAAAAAATCAATAAAGCTGTTTCCCCGACATCCTTATCGGACTCGTGCAAACTCAAAAATCATGGAAGAACTTGAGCAAAATCAAGAGGTGATGAGAATGGATGTCAACCAATTAAAGGACAAGGTTGATCAAATCTTAGAAGCTATACAAGCTTTGTCAAGGAAGGGGAACATAGATGAGAATCCTCCGGCTGTAAATGAAGAACAACAAACCACTCCTTCTCACCCACCAGGCTTTACACCGACTATCCAACAACCTCGTACAACAACTATACAATTTCCTATGTACGGTCTTCCACCCGGTTATACTCCACCCTTAGTCGTCAACCCCATGGAAAACAACCCAAACCACTTAAATCCCCAAAACACTCTACCCTCAAAAAATACTTCATATATTGCACCCCAAGTACCCAATTTCGATGCTAATGGGAATTGGCATCAACATCACATTGGGGATGATACACAATCAAAGGAAAAATTTCAGGTCTTGGAAGAGAGAATAAAAGCTATTGAGGGGTATAATGTTTATGGCCTCGAAGCTTTCGATATGTGCTTGGTTCCTGATGTGACTATCCCTCCCAAATTCAAGATTCCGGACTTTGAAAAATACAAGGGAAACACATGTCCTAAAAATCATCTAACTATGTATTGCAGAAAAATGGCATCTCATGCTCATAACGATAAACTTCTCATTCACTTTTTCCAAGACAGTCTGAGTGGGGCATCGTTAAGTTGGTATATGCATCTTGAGCGAAATCAAATTCGTTCATGGAAAGACCTAGCTGATGCCTTTTTGAAGCAATACAGGTACAACGTTGACATGGCCCCTGATAGAATGCAATTGCAAAATTCCTTGAAAAAGGACAACGAAGCTTTCAAAGAATACGCACAACGGTGGAGAGAAATGGCATCACAAGTAGAACCCCCATTATCTGAAAGAGAAATGGTGGGTATGTTTATGGATACTCTCCAGTCGCCTTTTTACGACAAGATGATAGGGAGTATATCATCAAATTTTTCTGACCTTGTCATGATAGGAGAAAGGATAGAAAGCGGAATGAGGAGTGGCAAGATCGTCTGTGCAGCAACTAGCGTGAAACGACCCCAACCGACATTCACAAAAAAAAAAAAGAGGGGGATGCCAATGCTGTAATGATAAGCCCTAGAGTCTCCTATTTTCCACCCATCAATTCTTATCGACCCCCAAATTTCCAGCCCCCGATACCACAAACTCCTTACATCCCTTATCCATATGTGGCCGCAACTACACAAGTTCCATACTCTCAATATCACCCTTCAAGACCACCTTTTTATCAACCACCACCTACCACATTTTCCCCACAAAATCAATGGAACCAGAACCCAATCTCAAATCTCTATAGACCACCTATCAATCGAGAAAAAAAGATAACCCGTTTTGATCCAATTCCCGTCACGTATAGCCAATTGTTGCCCCATTTACTTCAAAATTCAATGGTAGTCATAAGACCAATGAAACCTCTTGAACCACCATTTCCAAAATGGTATAATCCGAATTCCAAATGTGAATATCATGCAGGAGCCGTTGGGCATTCCATTGAAGATTGTCAAGCCCTAAAATCTAAAGTGCAAGAATTGATTAATTCCAAATGGCTTACCTTCAAGGAAGACGGTCCCAACATAGGGAGTAATCCTTTACCGGGCCACAGGGATGCCTCTGTCAATTTCATTGAAGATGGGATAGACCAATATGCAACAGATGGTCGTGTGTTCACCATGGGATCATGTATGGAAAGTAGTATATCTTTCCCAAAACCATTGGAAATTCTTTACAAAAAGGAAAATCTTAAGCCAACTCCTAGCAAGCCAAATGCAATAATTGTGCAACCACCGATCCCTTTTCCTTATGGAAATACCAAGGCAGTACCGTGGAAATACGAAATCACATCCCATTTGGCCAATCATCAACCAAGTGATGGTTGTGAACCTAAAGGAATTGATGTCACTAACATCTCAGGGATTGGTGGAATGACTCGGAGTGGTCGAGTATACACTCCTGAACAACTTAGGAAAAAGGAGGTTCATGGGGAAAAAGGGAAAGAAGATATGTATCATGCCATAAAAGGACAAGAGACCAGTAAAAAGACGGTATTTGAAGAAGAAGCTAATGAATTTTTGAAGTTTATCAAGCAAAGTGAATATAAAGTGGTGGATCAGCTAAATCAAACCCCTTCCAAGATATCAGTTCTCTCCTTGTTATTAAACTCTGAAGCACATAGAAGAGCACTAATGAAAGTTTTAAATGAGGCCCATGTTACTCACGATATCACCATCGATCAGTTTAATGGAGTTGTCGGTAACATCACTGCTAGTAGTTGCATGAGTTTTAGTGATAATGAATTACCAGCTGAAGGGACAGAGCATAATAAAGCACTACACATCTCTGTGAAGTGTCACGATCATATTCTTGCACGAGTGCTAATAGATAATGGTTCATCATTAAATGTCATGCCTAAATCAACACTGTCAAAACTATTTGTTGAGGGAGCCTGTTTGAAGCCTAGTGCTTTGGTGGTAAAAGCATTTGATGGATCTAGAAGACAAGTTGTTGGTGAGATTGACCTGCCAATTCAAATCGGACCCCACATCTTTGGGATAACCTTCCAAGTAATGGATATTAAACCAGCGTACAGTTGTCTTTTAGGGAGACCATGGATTCATGCTGCTGGAGCAGTGACATCTACCCTCCATCAAAAGCTAAAGTTTATAGTGAACAATAAACTGATAATAATATATGGGGAGGAAGATATGATAGTAAGTCATTTATCTTCTACAGGCTACATTGAAAACACGGAGGAAGCCATAGAGACTTCCTTTCAAGCATTAGAAATTGCCAATGCCATCGTCATGGGTGAAGAATATCGTTTAAAAGAACCAACATTATCTACCACATCATTGAAGTTTACCAAATCTATGTTGGAAGAAGGAGTTTTTGTTAATTTGGGAAAGTTGATAGAAATACCAGAAAAGAACAATAGGTACGGGTTGGGATATGTACCTACTCAAGCTGATAAAGAGAAGGCTGCGAAAGGAAAAAGAGAAAACTGGACACCGAATTCACAGAAGATTCCTATTTGTGACATTCGCCAAACTTTTCAAAGTGCCGGAATAATATATGCTCATCAAGTGGCTGTTACAGAAGAGGATCATGTTGATGATGACACCCTCAAGCTAGTGTACCCTTATTCTCCAAACACCAGTCTCAACAATTGGAAGATCCTCGAGTTTCCCGTGTTTGTTAATTCATGTTCAAAGTAATTATGTATTTTTTAACTCCTTTTGCTATGCCCAAGGCTATAAGGATAATTAACTAGGGCATATGTATTTCAATTTCGTACTTATTATAAATAAATGCATTTTCCTAAATTCTCCAACTGGTTTTGTCTTTCTCTTTTCTTTTTTTGGACAATCCTTATTCATTTTTTTCCCTTTAATTTAAACAATGCAGAGTCAAAAACGAATATGTTGAAAATGGCAGCGCTAGAACCCTTTCTTGTAATTTTGAACGTTTGATTAATCACGCTGATGAGGATTCTGAAGATGACTGTGAGCCTCCCCCAGAACTAGAAAAGTTAATTGAACAGGAAGCTAAGATAATTCAACCTTATCAAGAACCTGTTGAGGTGATCAACTTAGGGAATGAACATGATAAGAAAGAAGTTAAAATTGGTATGTCTTTGAGAGAAAGTGAACGAGAAAAGTTGGTTAAACTTTTATTTGATTATGTGGATGTCTTTGCATGGTCATATCAGGATATGTCTGGGCTAGATACTAACATAGTTGAACACAAGCTACCACTCAAGCCTGAATATGCTCCAATTAAACAAAAATTGAGGAGGATGAGACCTGATATGTCACTTAAAATTAGAGAAGAGGTCAAAAAACAATTTGATGCTGGTTTCTTAGCAGTAGCAAAATATCCTCAATGGGTGGCTAATATTGTACCAGTTCCAAAAAAAGATGGAAAGGTTCGAATGTGTGTTGACTATCGGGATTTAAATAAAGCTAGTCCTAAAGACGATTTTCCTCTGCCTCATATTGATGTCCTGGTGGATAGCACTGCTCAATACTCTCTTTTCTCCTTTATGGATGGTTTCTCAGGATATAATCAAATCAAGATGGCTCCCGAAGATATGGAGAAAACTACATTCATCACACAATGGGGAACTTTCTGCTATAAAGTGATGCCATTTGGATTGAAGAATGCCGGGGCAACCTATCAAAGAGCAATGGTAACTTTGTTTCATGACATGATGCATAAGGAAATAGAGGTTTACGTGGATGATATGATTGCAAAATCTCAAACCGAAGAAGATCATGTTGTTAACCTTCGAAAGTTATTTGAGCGACTAAGGAAGTTCAGACTTCGTTTAAACCCTGCTAAATGCACCTTTGGTGTAAGATCAGGAAAATTACTGGGGTTTATCGTTAGTCAAAAAGGGATAGAAGTGGACCCAGATAAAGTAAGAGCAATACAAGAAATGTCAGCTCCACGCATAGAAAAAGAAGTTCGTGGCTTTTTGGGTAGATTGAATTACATTGCGAGGTTTATATCGCATCTCACCGCTACTTGCGAGCCAATTTTTAAATTATTGCGCAAAGACCAAAAAGTTGAGTGGAATGATAATTGTCAAAAGGCTTTCGAAAAGATTAAGCAGTACTTGTCAAAACCTCCCGTCTTAGTACCTCCAGTTCCTGGGAAACCGCTTATTATGTACTTAACAGTACTTGAGGAGTCAATGGGTTGTGTATTGGGACAACATGACGAATCTGGTAGGAAAGAATATGCTATTTATTATTTGAGCAAAAAGTTCACCAGTTGTGAAACAAGGTATTCACTGTTTGAACGAACATGTTGCGCATTGGCATGGGCTGCTCGTTGGTTGAGGCAATACATGTTATGTCATACAACTTGGTTGGTGTCTAAAATGGACCCAATTAAGTACATCTTTGAGAAACCTGCTCTTACTGGAAGGATTTCCCGTTGGCAAATGTTGTTATCAGAATACGATTTGGTATATGTTACACAAAAATCTATCAAAGGAAGCGCACTAGCAGAGTATTTGGCCCAACAACCGATAGAAGATTATCAATCAATGCAGTATGAATTCCCCGATGAAGGCATAATGACTTTAGGTGAAGAAACAAAATCATCTGACAAAGAAAATTGGATATTGGTGTTTGATGGTGCCTCTAATGCGTTGGGGCATGGAATTGGAGCCATTTTGATTTCCCCTGAGAACCAGTTCACTCCATTTACGACTAGGTTGTGTTTTGATTGTACAAACAATATTGCAGAATATGAGGCATGTGTTATGGGCATTAAAGCAGCTATCAAATCAAATGTAAAATTTCTTGAGGTATATGGAGACTCATTGTTGGTCATCCATCAGACGAAAGGAGAGTGGGAAACGCGAGATTCCAAATTGATTCCGTATCACACCCATATCAAAGAATTGACAGAACACTTTGAGAGGATTACTTTTCACCATATCCCTCGAGAAGAAAACCAGTTAGCTGACGCCTTGGCCACTTTGTCGTCAATGTTCAAAATAACCACTAATCAAGACGTGCCGATCATAAAGATTCAACAAAGAGATAAACCTGCATATTGCTTATCAATAGAAGAAGAGTTTGATGGCAAGCCGTGGTTTTATGACATCAAATCATATGTTAAGAATAAAGAATATCCATTGGGTATTTCAGAGAACGACAAAAGAGTTTTAAGGAGATTGTCAATGAACTTCTTCTTAAGCGGGGATGTGCTTTATAAGAGAAATCATGATATGGTTCTCCTCAGATGTGTGAATAAAGCAGAAGCAGAGAAAATCATCCAAGAGGTTCACGAAGGTTCTTTCGGAACTCATGCAAATGGGCACACAATGGCAAGAAAAATCTTAAGGGCTGGCTACTATTGGTTGACCATGGAGTCTGATTGCTTTAGTCACGTAAAGAAATGTCATAAATGTCAAATCTATGCTGATAAAGTACATGTACCACCCACCTCTTTGAATGTTTTAACATCACCATGGCCATTTTCAATGTGGGGAATGGATGTTATTGGACTCATTGAGCCTAAGGCTTCAAATGGACACCGATTTATCCTAGTAGCTATCGATTACTTCACAAAATGGGTTGAAGCTGCTTCTTATGCCAATGTGACGAGAAGTGTGGTTGTCAAATTCATCAAAAAAGAATTGATTTGTCGATATGGCTTGCCAAATAAGATAATCACTGACAATGCGACTAATCTGAACAACAAAATGATGAAAGAGTTATGTGATAATTCCAAAATTCAGCACCATAATTCTTCTCCATATCGTCCAAAAATGAATGGGGCGGTAGAAGCAGCAAACAAAAATATCAAGAAGATCATACAAAAGATGGTGGAGACATATAAGGATTGGCATGAAATGCTTCCATTTGCATTACATGGCTATAGAACTTCTGTTCGTACCTCAACAGGGGCAACTCCTTTCTCGTTGGTGTATGGAACGGAAGCGGTACTTCCCATCGAAGTTGAAATTCCCTCTATCAGAGTCCTTATGGAAACAAAACTAGAGGAGGCAGAGTGGGTTCAATCACGATATGACCATTTGAATCTCATAGAAGAAAAAAGAATGATAGCTTTGTGTCATGGTCAGCTATATCAGAAAAGACTCAAAAAAGCATACGAGAAAAAAGTCTGTCCTCGAGAGTTTCGAGAAGGAGACTTAGTGTTAAAGAAAATATTGCCCATAAAAAAGGATTCTCGGGGAAAGTGGACTCCGAACTACGAAGGACCATATGTTGTGAAAAAAGCTTTCTCTGGGGGAGCTCTGATACTCGCAGAAATGGATGGAGATGAGCTTCCACTTCCAGTAAACTCAGATACAGTCAAGAAATATTATGCATAAAAAAAATAATAATAAAAAAAATTGTGCTCGCTAGGTTGAAAACCTGAAAAGGCGACCTAGGCAAAAATTAGAGCATCCCGATGGATTGAAAACTTGGAAGAGCAGTCCATGCAAAAGTTAGGGATAACAAAAAGATCAAGCATTTCAAACTGGGGCAGTTATTATTCTTAGAAGTTCTAAGTTACAAGAATGCCTAGCGTTTGTTATATCTTCAACTAAAGCTAAACACATTCACCACATTGTGATCCTTGTCTCATTAGTTTTGTTTTCAATGTAACGAATGTATATTTTCCAATGATGTCATTCAATGTTGTACCTTACACTGTTTCTAAATTAATTCAGTTTCATTGTCGATTTATTCTAGTATTTTAAAATGTTATTTTATGATAATAAATATTGGAATTGCAAATATGTGAAAATATAAATAAAAAAAATCTTAAATATTTTGACGCTTGAAAACACATACATGGGAGCTCGAGATATATGGGTGTATAAAAAATGAAGGGTAAATATTTTAAAGAATGCACATTTGATTGGCCTCAAGAAAAAGTAATTACACAAGATATACTAGAGTCATCATTATTAACATCGTTGATCCATTGAATCTTATAAGTGTATAAAGTCGCATAAGGATCGGGGAACCAAAAATAAAAAAAAAACAATAAAGCAATATAAAAAATATAAAAAAAATTATTTAAAAGGAATTTATCTTCATTGCATGCATGTTACATTTTTTTCAAATACTCACACATGATTTATGCATCTTCACTCATATTTTACATATATTCAACAACTCCTTATATCATGCATAATGAGTTAATCATGCATATCTTATGGGTATGTTTTATTTATATTCAACAACTTTTATTCATTTTACGTTTGCATTACCACATACATGCTTCCTTTTAAAAAATAAAAATAAAACAAATTTATCTCCTTTTATTTACATTCTACACTTTAAATTCATCTTTGCTACACTTTAAATTCATCTTTGCTCGTAGTTATTTTTATTTCTATCGATTTACGCATCGGTAACCAATCCGAAGACGATTATTTTATCGATCAACGCATCGGTAACTAAGCCGAAGACGATCATGCTTTTTATTTACATCCCTAAATCACTTATCTTAGTCATTTTTTTTATATTATTTATTTATTTTTGCCAATCACCAACATTATTTTACATTTTTTTTTTTCATCTTGCAAATCATCAACTTTTTTTTACATGTCAAATTATTTTACTTATATTTTAAATTAATTTACTTTCACACTTTCTATACAAATTTTAAATTAATTTACTTTCACACTTTGAACAAAATTTAGATCCCTATATTTAATTATCTTTTTACCACGTAAAATATAATTAAATAGGGGCAGCTGTAATACCTCAATTTTGTCCTATAAAATAAAAGTAATTTAAAAAAATATATTTATTTGTAAAAAATTGTATTAACTTAATTTTATTAAAAATACAAAATATATATATATATATATATATATAAAATATTAAAGTTCTAGACATCCCATCCCACCTTTCCATTGCACGTTTCCTGCATTTTTACATCTCTCCATTTTCTTTCCATTGCACGTTTCCTCTGCATTTTCACATCTCTCCATTTTCTTTCCATCGCACGTTTTCTCATTTTTCACATCTCTCTGCATTTTCACAGAAAGCCCATTTCTTTTCCATCGCACGTTTCCTTCTGCATTTGCACATCTCTCTGAAAACCCATCTCTCATTCCTCTTTGAATGAGTTTGCTTGATCTAGTTGCCAAAGCATTGTAAAATCCAGGACTTTAATTTATACGATGACACACCTCTTCTTCGCTTTAGCCTATATAATAGAAGACTAAATCAACCAAAGAGGAGGAGAGATCAGCAACAAAGGTTAAAAAAAATATTGAAAGTTTTGTTTGTTTGTGTGTTGTTGCTGGTATAAAGAAAGAAGAAGAAGGATATACCACCATCTACTTAGCACCGCCTCTATTCTTGTGGGAAGGGTATTTTTTCTGTTTATTTATAATGTACATTATTGAAAGATGATTTTTTGTATTGATGTAAGGTTTAAATGGTAGTGTTTTGTTTGAGATTAATGTTTGATACAAGTTTGGAAATCTGTTTTATTTTTGATATCGTTTTTGAAAAAATGAGATGTTTTGTTGAAAATCTGGTCCACGCTTACCGCACCAAAAAAAATGAGATTTCTAAAAACTTAACAAAAACTGTGATTTTTTGTGTTAATCTTCAAGCCAACTATTTTACATTAAATAATTATTATATGTATTTATTTCATTTAATGTTGATGATTCTATTTAATATAAATAATTATGGGTACAATTAAAAGGTTATAAATATCATTTATTTTATATTTTTAGTTTTTTTTGTGTTATTTAATATTAAAATAAATTTTATTTTTTAACTTATTAAAATACAAAATAATTTAAAAGAGGATTACATTTATAGCTAGTATTATTTTTTACTTTAAGCTACAAGTTCATATATTTTCTTTGATTGCTATTTTTATTTTCGTGTTTATTACTATTTTTATTTCGAATAATCATTTAAACATTATTTAATATTCAGCATTCTTATTTTAAAAAGAAAAATAAAAATAAAATTGTAACAAATTTTTTATTAAAAATTAATTAGATGTGACATCTTTTTAATATTCGGGTTATTAGAACACAAATTGTGACAATTTGATGGTTCTAAAATCTCATAATCACAAATAAATTAATAAACTAAAAAAAATCATAAACAAGTTAATCATAAAAATTATTTAATCTCGGAGTTACATAATACAAATTATATATTTTTTGATAACTCTGAAACTTATTTCTTTTAAAAATTTATTTAATTATTATTATTTTTTAATATGGTAGTTGTTAAGATACAAATTAAATTATTTGTTTGTTTTGAAATTCAATTAAAAAAAATGAAAATAAAATACTCTTAAGAGGATTAAATTAGATGTGACATCTTTTTACTCCTTGAATTTTGAGACACGAGTTGTACAATTCGATCGTCTTAAAATTCATATTTTAAGATAATTATTTAAATCAATCAAGTTTATTTCTTTATGTTTGTCAAAATTAATTTTTTTTAAAAATAACAAAAATACCATTTATTTAAAAGCAATCAACACATCCACATTTTCTACCAAGAACTACGTAGCTTTGATTTCTCCATCGCACCGGGAGATACGTAGGAGCAAGATCATACTCTTGTCAAGCACAATAATAAAAAAAACTTTTTTTTTACTCTTTTAAATACATTTTTATCGCATTTATAAAAATAATTTATGTTCATATTTAATAATAAAAAATAAGTATATTTAAGTTGATATAATTTTGCACAATTAATTATAGGTAACCGTTTTTTAGCGGATGTCGTAGGGTGCTAATACCTTCCCTACGCATAATCGACTCCCGAATTCAAAATTTGGTATCAAAGACCATTTTTTTATTTTTTACATTTTTAAGGGTTTCCCAATATTTTCCCGATTAAAAATAAAATTTTGGTGGCGACTCCATTGAATTCGAGGAAAAACTCGAAATTTTAGGCCGCGACACATATATTAGACTATATATTAGACTATAATGATAGCATCGAGGGTTAGGCGTATATGTGATTGTCATTGCTTGGTGTGAGTGATCACATTTGTTTTCTTCATTGAGAACTTTCAAAATAAAAACTACATAAAAGCCTACAATATTATAAGTGTTTTAAGTGGTTTAGACTATTTATCCCTTCTGGAACCCAAAGTGTTAGAATTAGCCAAATCAACCATATTAGAACAGAAAAAATACAAACCAAATCGTACGAATCATTAACCGAGTGAACCAACAAATTTTCACGTTGAAAATTGGGTCATCAATTGACCTGAATCCATGGCCACCCCCTAATATGTAATAAGGGAGAACATTTCCCTCATATGTTCACATTTTACAAATATTTTATTACGGAGAACTGAACAGAAAACCAAACAATAGTACAAAATACAGGTAAATCTTAGGACTGTCTGCCGCACCAATACTGGTTTGGTTTACTGTAAAATCCGCCAATATTTTGATTCTGCTGTTGGGTTTCAGTCAAATAAGAATCTTGCTGGAAAGGCATTGCGAGGGTGTCATTTCTAAAAATCCCAAACCATAAAATGTGAGTAAAACACAAAGCATAGAGCAGATGATAATTTAATGAACAATTCACATATGTGTGCTCTTGATTCAAATCACTCTCCTGTTCCAAACACAGGGCCTATTAAACTACTCATTTATATCTTCATATTCTATTTCTATCCCAGAAACAATACTGTAAAAGAAATCCACTTAGTATCATAAGTCTTGGTTGTACATTTGGAAAACAGTGACATTCACCTGATGAAACAATTAATTGAGCAGAAAATTGCCATCGGTAAATGCATCTTATTGGTTCTGACCACCCTCCTGGGCTTTTGCTTTGCCACGAAGCATCTCACTGAAATTTCCCATCATGATGCGCCTAAATCTAGTGTCATCTGCGGGTGGAGTGGCAGCCTTGGGGGACAGAGCTACCTCTGATGACGGCTCCGTGGTTTCTTTTTTTCCGAGCAACCCACCCTCACCAAAGAAGCTACTAACTGATGACGGAAGCCCAAGATGGGCACCCATGACCTTGCTAATAGTCTCAAAAGTTCCCCCCGATCTTTCCTTCATAATAATTTCGAGGGCTTCTTTGTGTGCTGGATCCAGTGCATCCAAGTCTTTTAAGAGGTTCTGTATAGCAGGCAGGAAGAATTCCCGGATACTATTTGCAGGAAGATCTACAAGAGAAATTAATAATTAAAAATACTAGAGGGAAGAAAGAAATTTCAACAATCGTAACAGAAAGTCTTCATGAAATAAAAACTTGTAAACTATGATTTTTACAAACAATGTTGCAATTGTAGACTCTAGCGTACTGGTGGTGCATTAAGTAGAATATTGAAATTACAAATGATTTGTCATTATAGGGAGTGACTGAAAAACATAAGAGAATTTTGACCAACAATAGATAGAGGATAAAAAATTATATCATTTCCTGTTTGGAGGATGTCTCAGTCTTATGATTCCTCTATGACTTAATTTTACTACATAATAAAATTTTCTATTAAAAAAGGGAACAGACTTCAAAAAATGAATAAGAGTATGGTTTGAAATTCAATTATTAGATTTAACACAACACATTCGGATAAAAAAGATCCATACATTGCAGGTACTAATTGGGTTATGGAAAAACTATCGAACTGGTAGCTTTATGTGTAGATTACATATTTACATCAATAAAAATTCTGAATCCTATGACAACAGAATACAGGATGTTCATGATTAACCGTTGCAAGTCCAAAGCATTAATGCTATCAATCAAACCTTGACTTGAACATTATAGAAATAGCACAAAAGAATTTGGCAATGCCAGATTGATATAATTTTTATATGAGCAAACCTGTAGCATCCAGAGCACGGATTGCCTCACAGAATGCATCGGCTCTCTCTCGTCGACGCATTAAATCACTTGCTGCATTTGGCATTGCTGTAAGTTGGAAAATCTTGGACAAAAGATGTATGTCAAGTTAAGGAAACAAAAACACTATTTCAGAGACCTTGAAAGCCAACATACAATTTAAATGACTAAAAGAATGAGAAAACAATGTCAGGAGATTCATTATTTCTCGGAACAATTTTTTCAAGATATAAGGTTAAACTATTTCAGAGACCTTGAAAGCCAACATAAAATGCAAATGACTAAAAGAATGAGAAAACAATGTCAGGAGATTCATTATTTCTCGGAACAATTTTTTCAAGATATAAGGTTAAGGATATAATCTCTAAGTCTTTCTATTGTATGTGGAACTGCAATCACCAATGCACGAATAACAGCAATAGTAGCTTCATGGGAACCGTCATCAAGAAAAGCATCCATTTGAACACGTATCTTGTCAACAATCTGGAAGATATCTTATTTGATCAAGAATATGAAATAAATAGTTGCATTAACATCATAATTTCAACAGATACCAGAGAGAAATACTAGTAGCAGTACCGTCTCATTTTTGAAGTGTTGAGCCACTGAACCAAATGCATCTATGCTGGCATATTTTACATTCAGGTTTTGATCAGATCCAAGAGTAACCAGGGCAGGCAAAACATGAGTTGAAGCAGCCTTTGCATCAATATATGGCACCTATTAATTAACAAGCTGTCTTAGGTTAGGCATTTGTATGATATGCATCTTGAAAATAAGAAGGCAGCATTCTTACAATAACTTTCAGCAGCTGTGCAGCATTTATTTTCATGCTCATGTTTGAGCTGACAACCATTTCCCATAAAATATTAAATATCATGGCATGGTTTTCTTCAAATGTGCTGCATTATAAAGAAAGCTCATTATGAATATTGAAGAAAAATACTTTAAAATTTAAAAATGTATGGTTGATAATCAAACCAGATGAAGCGAATAGCATTAATAATCTCAGGAGTATGCTTGGTTGATCGATTTTCCATGGAATTGTCTTCTAGTAGCAGCTTCCTTAAATATGCTGCTAATTGCTCATGTTTTCCAGGAGCACTCAAAACACCAGCCAACAGAAGCGGCAAGACACACATAGTAGAAAGCCTATCAGCGATGGCAGATCTTGGCCTCAAACCTAAAAGTGAACAGTCAAATATGAAGCAATTATGCATAAAATTTACAGGAAATAAATGTTACCTTTAATTCTTGAATGGATGGCGGTAGGAAAAAAAGTCAAATCAGCATCATCCCCCACTGCTATTAAAAATACTGGTAGCATTATGCAAGTCCCGTAAGAATTCCCAAAACATTCAGAAACAGATAACAGAAACTGCATTTACACAGGCTATATCAGCAAAAATCCAGATATAAGTTTGGTTAGAAGTCAAACAAAAAATTTGATAAACTTCAAAGGGAAGACAACCGACCTTTGAAATTCGGCTCCGTAAATTATCTTCTTTCTGTGGCAACAAGCAGGCCAGCTGTATCAAATTTGGAAAACACTCAACATGCATCCATTCAAATGCACCCCATTCAACTTGTCCCCTAGCAAAAATGGAGACCATTAAAGATCAGCAGCAGCTATAATAGAGTGGTCATGCACGGTTTTTCTTTTAGCGTATGCAGAAATGCATGTTTGGAATGCACAAACATCACAAAATGAATCGACAAGAATCCAGAGGAAGGATGTGACGCCAAGACTGACAGTGGCATTGACTCTTCCAAGTATCCTAATTGCATTATTCAAAATAAACTGTTTGTGAAAAAAGCTTACCTAGCATACAATTCAAGCAATGGAATAGATACCACAGCTGGGGTAGTTTCTGTGGTGGACAAGAATGGGCATGTCTCAATAGCTTTTTGGTACATGAGAGGAAGCAATTCTACCAGCATTTTCAACAAAACATCTACATTCCACCGCTCTCTTTCACCCAATACACGGAGATGTGAATCTATAGACCCTTCAACCCCAGAAAGAGGCGGACAACGCTGCGGATTGGGGCAAAAAGTTCCACTCAGAATATTTTTTTTGATAAATAATGAAATTTTAAGTCTGAAAGGGATTGTACAAAGGAAAATAAATACCATAGCTGAGTTTAAAATATGAGAAAGTAAAACTCTCAAAACATGATCTAATTTGTCTCCCCACTTTATGACTGCAGGAACCAATTCCTTGAGCGCAGTTTCCACCACCACTCCAGCTGGGTCACATACTAATTGGAACATCAGCTCCTCCACCTGTCAATGAAAATAAAAAAAGAATTAGAGTAAATCTTAATTTTTATTATCATTTTTCTTTAAAATTTCCCATATTATGGTAAGGTAAAAGGCTTCATTCCCTAGACCATGTTTTGTTAGCCTGTTCTATAGCTTACATTGTAGCAAAGTCTCAAGTCAGAAACCTTCTCCATGATTGCCTCGAAGCAAATATAGTGAGGCTGACCTTGAAATACTTATCCATGTTTGGGAAAAGTGGAAGCAGCATAGCTAGATTATGAGATGCACCCTCTCGAACAACACTGGCAGAGTCTTCGATTAGTTGTTGTAGAATAGATAATATAAGAGAATCGCGAATCTCGGGCCGTACAAATTCTGCAAGCTCTCCGCATGACTGAGCAACGAGCAATCTACGTTCCTCGTACATGTGACTTATCTAATAATCACAAGACTAACAAACTGAAAACCTGGTCTGAGTATTACAAAGGCAAAAAGTAAGTTGAAAAGGGAGGCACAAATATACTTGTTCCCAGCACTGCGGAAGCAATTCTGTTTCTGTTCTCATCTCTCCAACATTCTTTGCAAGGCTGACACATGCCTGAAAAAATGACATGTAAATTCAAATTGTGTTCAAAACATTCATTAGTAGAAGTAAGGAAAACAGCACAACATACATCCATTATTATCCGCCTCTGCTGTTCATCTGGACGCTTGATTAAATTAAACAATGTGTGGGTCAAAGAATCTCGAGTGCTGCTGTCTGGGTGGCGCTCAATAGCACACATTATTAGAGGAAGGAGCTCCTACAAACAAACAATAGTTATGCAACATCCGTGTGACAGAGAACAAACGAAACAGATTTATAGAAAAGCAAACCTCACGATGGTTGATCAAGACATAAGGAACAATTTTAGGCAAAGCATCTGCAAGTATCTGAACTGTTCCTAATCCCTGTCAAAATATAGACATACATAATAACAAAATATCACAGTTAAATTTGACATGGACAATGACACATATATTCAGCTAACATTTAGCCATCTTGACTGTTCATATTTTCTTTCCATGAAAAGGGGAGAGATTTTTCATCTTTGTATTTTTCAAAAGTGCTACGTAACAGATAATGCAAATCAGAAATAGTACTTCCATTTCACCATTTTTAACACTAGATCAAGCTTTCACCAAGACGACCCCCAACTGTTCAGTCTAGACAAATTTTACAAAAATGTAAATCAAATCATACGAAACCAACAAGTAAAATGTCTACTGATATCGTCAATGCTACAAGTGAAGGAAGTTGCTGTTTTTTTAATTCATTACTTACACTGTCTGATTTTTCAAGTAACCCACTGCCTTCTTCTTGTTGAGCAACATTTTGTTCCGAGACATTTTTTATATTTTCTAAAGCACTATTTGCATTTGCAGGATTAAATAATCTAGGCAATGTATCTTCATGGTTATTTGCATTCTCATTCAGAGGTTGGACAACTGATGATTGAGCATCTTCATTGCTTACAACACCAACCGCCACATCAATAGGATTCAAAATTGTACCTCGGTCTTCATGAATCTCAATCACTTTATCATCTGTCTGTAAATTTTCCATTTCAGAACCAACAAAATTTCCAAGTTCAGGAGCTCTTACATTATTTTCCTTCAGCGATTCAATTTCCACCTGCAACTTCTTAATTTCTTCCTCATACTTCTCTATAGATTGAGATTGAACATTAGTAACTTCCCTGACAGATAGATTATTTCCTGAGAGAGACCCTTCAATATGCATTTTCAGTGAAGTGATCTCAGCTCTGCAATCATTGAGCTCTTTTCTTTGGTGTTCCAAGGACTGTTTTAAAACTAGCACCTGAAAGTTAAAATTGGTATATCACAATTTTCATAAATTCAAATGCTGTTTGACAGAATCATTTATACTAAAAATGAACTACCTGATTCTCTTTGTCTCTGATATCTTTCTGCATTGCCTCCAAGGATTTAGTTAACTTTCCTATTTGAGTATCTGTCAAATCTTTGTTCTTCAACAAGGTTTCCTTTTCTTGATTCAGCTTCTTATTCAATTTCAGCAAAGTTTCGTTCTCTTGAAGTAGAGAAAATTTTTCCTGCATTTTCATGTGGATTTCAGTAGAAATAGTAATGCAAAAAGAATCACTTAGCTTGTGGCTCCCAACTGTAAAATTTATATATTGGGATGATATTAAGGCTTGTTCACGGAATTCCTAACCGATATACTATTCCTAACATAAATAGATAAGCCAATAAACTAATATGCATTCAGACACTCAGACAAAAAACTTAGAGAAAAATGTAACAATTGACAATTGCAGAAAAAAAAAAGTGCATATGAAATGTATGAAGGAAATGCAAGACATAAAACCCACAAAATGGGCTGAAGAGGTCAAGTGGTGGAAAGACATTAGAAAAGAGGGCAACTTCTCAGAACAATTTTTTTGGGTACAATCTAGTACGAAAGGTGTTACACAATGAAAATAAATCACCTCAGCAGCCTCTGAAGTTGATGAAAGATACTGATAATAATAATGCCGCAAGGCATCAGGTACAGATGCAGGTGTCTTGTGCCAAATGTCCAAGTTCTGGTCAGTAACCTGCAGCAATAGTTATAGTATAGAATAAAAAATCACTAAAATTAAGCACCAAATACGAAGGCAAAAGCATCACTAAAATTGTTTCCATGTCCACCATATATGAATTGACAGCATTTATGACGATTTACACAAAAAATAACCACAGATCTGTCAGATTGTATATAAACTACCAATTATTTCCTTATTAAATGAGTAAACCGCGGATTTACTCCCTCAAGCAGTACTCTCTTCTGTAGTTCATGTGCAACCTGCTCCTTTGGGTCATATTTTGGTCTCTGATACAATCGGAGTCTCTACCACCTTTTTTTTATATAAAAAAAAGTATCCGAAAATAATAAGTAGTTCCTAAAGTATATGAAAATTCATCCCATTAGTCCCTAGCATCTTAACAACAGGGACACATTTTATATACTTTTCAGATTACATACTATTTTCATATAATTTAAGGACAAAGTAATAGAGAGTGATTGTTGAGGAAATAAATCGATGGTTTGCTCTTATTAAAAATGATAGAAAGTCACGTTTTTCTATTTGGGTAGTTCTGTAGACATGTGGTACCTTTTGTTGTTGTTACTTGTTAGAAAATTAGGGTCATTCATGTATTGTGAATATTCTTTCTTAAGTTGTCTTATTGGACTGCACCATTACTAGTGGGGGAATGGATCCCCTCATGTTAAAAAAACATGAGAGTAATGTTTTAATATCAACCATTCAATGAATATCTTGAATGGGAGAGAAAATGTGTGTACAAATAAAAGTAGAAACATGGATGGTTGAGATCAAAACAGTACTCCCTCATGTTTTTGGTTCAACATGAGGGGACCCATATCTACTACAGTAGAACTTCACCATGGTTCTAAGTATAAATTAAACGGTATCATTCAAATAGTATTCATAGGAGTGTCTCCTCTCCCTAACCATTATAAACCTATACTTTCAAAAATTATAGTACTCTATACATTGTTGGAGTATT
Organism: Cicer bijugum; assembly: GCA_037974875.1. Classification (NCBI taxonomy): domain Eukaryota; kingdom Viridiplantae; phylum Streptophyta; class Magnoliopsida; order Fabales; family Fabaceae; genus Cicer; species Cicer bijugum. Next base: position 2,342,568 of record JBBPBT010000625.1, on the reverse strand, counting down.
AACTGTTGAAAGATTATTGAACAAATCTGGGAGCAAAATCAAAATGCAGGATAATGAGGATATATATATACCACAAAATAAAGTACCATAGAAACTTACTTTAGTTTTTATTTTTGCTTCTTGAGGGGGAAAGGGTGCAGGTAAAACAGTATGATTAAAGAAATGGAGATAATACAAGGGGAAAATATTTTATCTTAAAGTTAAACGACACTGGCCCTATAAAACTCCTGTAATGGTGGGATCTAGGGAAGGGTTTAACTCATTATGGGTCTATTGTAGACAACCTTACCTTGTACAAAGTGCATCTTAAAACGGAACGGCCACTTTCTAAAAGGGGGAGGGGGGGAACCAATACAACAATACGAACCTCTTCATAAAATGTCATTGCAGTTAGACGGTATCCAGCTAGGAGCAAATATTCCTTTACAGCACAATTAAGATCTCGGCGTTCAGTATCCTTTAACAGACCCAAATCGGTGAAGGAAGTATTATTTTGCTGTTGAATTTGCTGCCCATCATTCAATGAAACATCTCCACTTAACTGTGTAGCTGCATTCAAAAAGAAGTATGCCATAAAGCAGTGACAACAGCAGAACATCTCAAGTATTCCAAGTCATTATTTTTTTATACACAAGAAAAATTTCATAAGAGAAAGAAAGAAATAGAGGAGCAGAGTATAAACCGAAATTGCCTTAATGAGTGTGTTAGGAACATGCAATTCCTAATCTTCAGGGAAACGGGGTTTATGCACCAACTAGAGCATTCTCTAGTTCACAACAATAACAAAGTAATTTTCTAATCCTAACTATCTGAGGTTAGTCCTATTTATAAATGGAAATCGCTGAATGTTATGACAGCCTTACCCACAAAACCAACGAAATGTACTTTGTTTAATTTGGTTATTACTATTTTATCATTATTTATTTTTTTATTTTACAAAAGTACCCATGTATGGATAGTTAGGAACTCTTGTCGTCAAATTTCGTGTAAAAGCATTATGCACTATATAGCAGTCCTCTTTATAGATTATAGAACCAACCAACACAGCAAGGGGAAGGGACCCAGCCAACAGCAATAACAGAAAGCATCCCTAAACAACTCTAACTAGTAACTAGCAACCAACTATTCTATTACATTCCTACCTCTTTTCTTATAATAAACTAACAGGTTTCTCTTGGTACCTAACAGAGTGAAGGAGCATTTTTAGCAAAATAGTGTTGAGGTTACTGAAACTTTAAGAACAGGATTAACAAAGGTCCACTTGTGGATAGTTGTAAGTGAAAATGTTGATATAAGAAGTTCATGAAGGGTGTCTAGACTCTTGACTTTGATGCTAACTTACAGTCAAGGACTGAAAGAGCTTTTTCAACAACAAAAATGTTAAGGTCAACAATAACAATATTTAAAATTATGGAAAGCCTAAAGGAATTCGAATTCTTAAGTAGTTTCTTTTGAAGGAAAAGGGTTTGCTGTTTTGTTTTAGTTTTAGTATAAGATTATCCCTTGTTGTGGTGTTTTTTATCCTTGGATGGTTTTCTTGTTTATGGTTTCTTGTAGAGGTTTTAACATTTTGTTTTTTTTCATCTCTATTTCCTCTATTGGATGACACAAACATTATCCTTTCTCCTGTTCCCCGTTTCCTATCTAATAGTATTTCTTTTTCTAGTTAATGAAAATATAAATAAAATAAAAAAACTGAACATATCATTCATAAGTAAAGGTCATCAAAATAACTATACTTAATTACATAAAAACTGTATGACATTGAAGGCCAAACTAATATGACATAAAATATAAAAGATACTACAAAGGTCAAAATGTCCTGAAAAAAATATACCACTTAGTTCATTAAGGTTTTCTGTTTTCTTCTGCAATTCAGTCTTGAGTTTTGAGATGTCTTCTTGAGCCAAACGCAGTTCATAATCACTTATAGCTAACTTTTCTTCTGCTGCTTCTTTTTCTACCAGCAAACTTTGAGGATCTGCCACTGCATTTCAAAATACAAAAAATGAGTAAGAAAAATTATCATCATAAGGCACAAGATTACATCAAGAAATTTATATTTAAATATCATATATCTGCTCCTATAAGTCAGGTTAGACTACATATACATTAGGATGACTTCAATTTTGTTTTTGCATTCCGAAATCGAAATCCTCTTCTAACAAATTCGCATATAAACCATACAATTGAATTCAATTTTAAAGATCTAATGAGTGAAATGCACAAAGTACGCACTATATTGACAGCACAATTTACAAATAAGCATGGTTGGAGCTGATTCGTGTCAAAATTTTCAGCGTTGACTACTTAAAAGAATGAAAAATTTGGAAATTGAAAGAGTGAATGGTGATTACTGATTAGGTACCTCGGAGAGAGTTGAGGCGAGAGATTTGATCAGGGGGAAAGAGAGAGGGATCGGAGAAGTACTGTTTGAGACGAATGGCTTGATCGTCGTGGCCATCGTCGAGAAGCTCGTGAAGAAGCTCAAAAGCTGTAAGGAAGTAATTTTCCTCCAACAGAAAGTTGACGACGCAATTGCACAGTGATGATCTATCTACGTCCATATCTCTTGTAAATCCTCAGATCAAAACCCTAACAGTCTCTGATCCGAGTACATTGAATTGAACAACTGTATTTGTGGAGGAGGAAGAAGGTGGGTGACTGAATGTGAAGTCGCAATTTCAAATGTATGCTGCAGGCTAGTTAGGTAGCATCTCACATGTTTAGTTATTAATTTATCCAGCCTAATACTAATAATTATCTGTTGCAGGTAGATTTTAAAAAGTTATATAATTTTAATATTACTAACTTATTTTGTTGGATAATACAACATAAGGTTCATCTTACGCAACATTTGTGATACTCTAAACTCTAAAGACAAGATTGTGATTTCACTCATCCCATATTCAATTTGTCTTGTTTTCATTGAATTGAAATCAATGAAAGATGTAAATTTCTGAACATTTTTGTATATATAAGTCCACGGTAGACAGTTTGTTAAAGTGATTTACCGTAGAAAATTTTAATGTTTCACGCTAATTATATCAATTGAAAAGGAAATTTCGTATTTGTTTTTATCAAATAAGCAATTTCAATTTTATTTCTTTACTATTAACTATAATAAATTAAATTCTTTATTTATAGTATAAATAAGATTATTTTTTTAATTGATTTTCTTTAACTATTATTTGAGAGAAAATTAGAGTAATTAGTACGTGCGCAGAATATTTTATTAGTTTTACTAGGAAGCCCGACTCATAAACACCAAAACATACTTAATCCTCCATAATAATTCTATCAATTGGAAAATGAATTTCAATTAAAATTAATGTAGAGGAAGAGACAAGTTAATGTCTAACCTTTTGAAAGCATTGACCCCAACACCGAGGCTATTACTACCATTGGAATGGTGTCATTTGTCCATCAATTCAAATTATCTTTATCTCCCTCCCATCAAGCTCACTGTTTGGATACTCCTTTCCAATTTCAACTCTCCCTTGCTAATCTCGTCTACTTCGATCTCCACAGTTAGGATTGTGAAAAAAATTGGTCATGAGACTTAAATTCAAAATCGAATCTAAATCTATTTTAAATATTTAATTAAAATAATATAATTATAATCTGGATTATTTATTAATTGATTAAATATTTACTTATGTTTTATATTTAAATTTAATTTTTATTCGATTTGTATCCACTTAACTCCAAAAAATCATAAATCTTCAAAACTCTAAAATCATTATGATTTTGCCATCACCCCATCAACCTTTTAAGCAACATTTTTTCATAATTTATTACTAACTTCATTTAATTAATTGCTTATTACTAAAGCCGTAAAAAAAACTCCAAACTCTAAGGTCGTCTTTATTTTTTTTATTAAGCCTCTAATATTAGGCCTTCAATTAAAATAATTTTCCTAAAGTCCCAACTAATTATTTTATTATTTTTTGTGAACTTAAGGGAGGGGGTTCATAGGTCAATATTTTATTGATTTTGAGATTTTTTTTTTAAAAAAAAGTTTTTGAATTGTTTTCTCAAAAAATTTGTTGAGAATTTTTAAAAGAAATTTCCCAAAAAAATCGAATTTTATTTTTCTCGATTTAAAAAATTGTAAATTGTTTTTTATGGTTGATGTATGTTTTTTATTGAGTTTTCATTTTGTAAAACTAATCAATTTTTAAATATGAATAATCAACTTTTTTAAATAACTAGTTTTTAAACTATGAATAAATGATTTTAAAAAAATAAATATTAAAAAATAATCAAATTTTAACTCAGTTTTAAAAAAAAATCGTTTTAAAATTAAATTTTTTGAAATCAGTTGCTTAATTAGTAAATGATTATCTAACCGTAACTAATTTTACAATTAATTTTATAACCAATTTTAAACTAAATAATATATTTAGATATAAATCTAAATCTATATATTAATTTTAAAATATATATAGTTTGGTTTTTTTTAAAAATCAATCATGCAGAGTCCTACCCACAACAATTCACTCATCAGACCCTTGCCTTATTTGTTTGATTACTAAGTGATCCAAACCGTGTACTTTGGTCCGGTGGCGGATCTTGCACAAAATATTTGGGGGAGCTGAGTAGCAACAAGTATTAACTGAAATATTATAATTGAAATTTTTAAAAGTTATATAGTTTTTTTCAGAGTATCACACAATTCATACATAGTAGATAAGTTAAAAAAAAATTAGAATTTCAATTTTCACAAGTTACACAATTTTCACAATTCAATCAAATAAAATATATCCATTTTATAATTTTCATCTTTGTCAAAAAATTTCTTCTTGAAAAAATGCATCAATTTTTTTATGTTTAAATATAGTGTCACTCATAAAAAAAAATACACATATTAATTAAAATAATTCACAATTAAAAAATAGTATCACACTATATCATGTATCAATTATTAACCTGAAAAAGTTTGTTAAGAATTAATAGTTGAGTTACTAATTAAGGTGTTAGAGTTTGTTGATTAAAAATTAGTTAGTTTATTATATTTTAGTAGTATAAATTCTAAAAGATAGTAGAAAGCAAATATAAAAGAGGAAAGAAGAGAGACAGAAATTACTCAAAAAACAATTATAAAATTTAAGAATATTTTAATAATTTATAACTATTATTTTGATAATATATGGTTAGTTATTATATATATATATATATATAAAAGAAATTTAAAAATATAAGGGATGTCGTATAACACTAAATGTTAGCAATAACTTAAATCTCTTGCGATTATTATTTATACGGAAAAAAAGAGAATTCTCGTTGTTGCATATCCTCGATCTCAAAACTATAAACATCACAAGTTCCTTACCGCCCAACATGTTCCATTAGTTTCTGAGTTTGAATACTATTTTTTTTTTCTCACAAAATCATGAGTGAAACTCTGCCGCTGTCTCTTGGAAAATATAAATAAAATATTTCCGGGTCAATGATGAAGGGACATGTTATCGGTTTACATATATATTTGAAGTAAAATCATCTATAATTATTCTCTCATATTATTTTACACCAACTTGTTCACGAGTCAATTTCAATTTTATTTATTTATAATTAATTATAATAGATTAAATCATTTATTTAAAGTATAAATAAAAGATTATTTTTTTAATTTTTATTTATTTATTTAATTTACTTTTTAAATGACGTGTACATGTGTGTATGTAGGCATATTTTACTAGTTGCATTAAGAAGACCAACATTTTCTTAAACTCCAAGATTTAATAGTGACACTTTTTTTTTTCAAAATCTTTATACTTATTTGAGGCATAATCAGTACAATTATTATTTTATTTTATTTTTATTTAATTTATCACAGAATTGCATCAAATAGAAGACTCGGAACCGGCGATAAAACAAACAAGATTGTGTTGGAATTTGAATAATTTTATTTTGGTGCAACTAAGGGCAAAGTTTAAAAAAAAAATGACAAACTGAATAATTAAATGCAAATTCATGGACATACAAACTCTCAAAATGTCCTCAAAGAGAAGAAGCATTTGGACATGGAAATGTTAACATGTGTCCGTCCACATATGTTAATGTTAATGGTTTAAATATAAAAATTTGTCTTTAAATTCATGTTTTTAACTTAAAAAAAAATCACTTTTAGTATATTTGAAATGTGTAATTAAAACACATGTTAGTATGTTTCTTTTTTTATTATAGAGTAATTGAGTGTACTACATATAAATTTGTCCATTTATATGTTCCATCAACTCATATTCCTTCGAGTGAAATGAGGTATAGTGTAGTATAAAAACTTATTTGTATGAGTGATGTTTGGATTAAGAGTGAAATTTGGTGCAAACTTTAAAAAACGTTAGAATGTTTGCAATATTTGTTTCAACTTGATTTTTTATCAGATCCTTGAATATTGAGGACTATTATACTATTTTATTGAAAAACAACATAAAATATTTTTTTTTTCATAATTAGGATATTCGTGAAAGATAAAATATTATTGATTTAATTTGCACTAATGTTTGCATGGTGGATAGCAAAATTTCTTTGTTGTGCATTATATTTTGTTACTTCTATTGACGATCACTATATAATCGTATGAAGTTTTTCTTTGAAATCTAATGATCAAGTACTCATAGTGTTTAATAATTTTCATACAAGTGTAGAAAGAGAAAATCAAAATAAGGATGTTGAAATGTGTCTAACCAAATAACGGTAATAAATACAGTGATCTGTTTGAGGAGTATTGCAGATAACATAAAATCATGCTTGGGAAAACAATTCCATATATTTATCAAAATAGTGGAAATGCATGGAGAAATTCATACCATTTATGATATGATCATGTATATTTTCTCGTGCAAAATTAATAAAAGTCTTTTGGAGTAAAGTAATGAGAATTGTAGTGGACTTGATCAACATTTTTTGCGTCCTCTCCTATATAGTGATATATATTCCAAATAGAATATGGACAATGAATTATGTTTCTTATGGTCATTTAAGAATATTGGATCAGATGTCTTTTGTTCGCATTCTAAGATATGTTCAAGTTTCATAAAAAGACTAAATAGTGTATCATCATGGATTATGGTCGTGAAGAGTTTTGTTCGCATTATAAGAGATGTTTAAGTTTCATAACAAAATCAAATAATGCATCATCATGGATTATGGTCATGAAGAGTTTTGGGTATAAATTGTGAGATCTAATTGTGAGATCAAAAGTTGATCTGTGATATTTCTTGATGATCAAACTATTGATGATTTTGATAAAATTGAGAAACATAAATCACATTCTAGAAGTTACATTGACATTGCACCTTAACTCCGTTATGAAACTTGTGTTGATTGAGGATATGCAGGTAGATGATGGAATTGTGACTTATGACTTTACACATCATCATGATGAGCCAATTGAGTAGACTCCACTTGAGCCACTGGCTCAGCCTCAAATGAGGATCTACTAGAGAACATAATCCTTTTCAAATATATCATCTACATGTATATGTAATGATATTTGATAATAGAGAAATAGAACACTACCAAGAGGTCATTGCAAATGTAACATTTATTGTAAGATAGAAAAGTTATGTATAAATATATGTATATTCAAAATAGAGTTATTTGTTAATTATTTTATCACATGAGCTTAAATGGTATCTTTATGATTTTTTTTAACATTTTTATATAATATAATACTTCAAATAGAGTTAAAACTTATAGTGTATTGTATTATCACTCTTTTATATCCTCAACATTTTAATGTGATTTTATATTTATCAATTAATTTAATCATTAATTTTATTTAACAATTCAAATTTTGTTTATTAGTTTATCAATATAATATATTAAAATAAACCACCAAAATATTATGTTAACACATCACATTCTATATATCATGTAATATTAATTTTGCCACATCATTTAATAGTATGATGTAGCATCTCTAGAATTCATTCATTTTTTATTCTTCATTCTACTAAATTTTTTGTTTATATCTCTATAATT
>JBBPBT010000625.1:2318270-2331460 GCA_037974875.1 Cicer bijugum | reverse complement strand
AAAAACACAAACACTTTTAGATTTCATATTGGGTCACAATAAATATAGTAAAGGAGTACATCCGATACTATATACTAAGAGTTTATAGAGAAATAACAAACTACTAACTTCTTGTAAAAAAAACTAATTAACAAATTCTTAACTTTTTTTATATTCTATTAAACTCTAAAACAATTCTCTATCCAACAAATTTTTAATTCACGTAAATGACGGTGACCAGAAAATATTTGTTGGAGAAAGATTTGCACAATAGAAAGAAACTATTTTTTCTCTCATTTGTGTGCAATGTCATGCGAAACCTTTCATATTTATTATGTATAAAAATTTATTTTCCTTAAAAACACTATTTAGAGGAAAAAAATTTGCGATCATTTATAAAAGAATTTACATTTATCTTCCTCTAAAAGCAGTATCTAAAATAAGTTGCACTATTATCATGAAGCAGACAAAGTTATAAAAATGAAAACCAAGTGGTCCAAAGAAATAAATAATTGAAATTTAATGATAAAAAAATTCAATAAAGAAAATAAAATAGAAACAGGTAGCGATGTGTCCAATATCAGCCAGTCATTGAGACTCCCTCCCTCTTCTTCTTGTTACATCCCTTCTTGTTTAGCCAAACTTAGAATTCTCAACCACAAATTCCACTTCAAAATTTTTTATTTTTCAGGTAACCATTCTATAATATTTTTCTATATTATTTATCACTGTTACAATATAATTTTTTAGTGTTATTGTGGCATTATGTTAATTTGTTAGTGCTGAATCTGTTAATACTAGATGTTGCTATTTTAATTCAGTCTTTCAGTTTTGGCAAAAGATGGATGATACTGAAGTTGGCATTAGAAGAGTTAGATCAGTTAAAGATGCTATTAACCTATATGATGATAGGAATCATAGGTTTGCTGATACTGATAGTCCTTCCTTGAAGAAAACTCAGATGGATTTATCAGGGGTAAGTTCAAGCTTAAGATTATAGAAGAACCATTCATCGTGCATTTGTAATTTGTATATGCAGTATTGTGGAAATAAATTTGACAACAAGTTATATGGTTAATGAATATAACAATGTATTGCAACTCATTAATTTTTCGCTAGATACAATTAATTGCGATTTTGAACGTTGTTAACCACAATTTTTCAGGAGTATATTTGAACATAAATTATGGTTAATGGATATGGTGTATATTTGAACACCTGAAAATTATATATATTTAAACTCAATATAGATAGTTAATGAATATCGTGTATATTTGAAGTCGAACACCTGAAAATCCTGGTTAATGAAGTTCAAATGTGACTAATTACATTCAATTGATAGTTAATGAGTTGTAACACTTTGTTATATTTATTAAATGCCCACTAAGTATACAGAACCACATATTTAAAGTGTGTTAACCATCTAATTTGTTGCCAAATTTGTCTGTCAAAATATCATTTATGTTTTTTGTTAACTCTTTCTATCCTTTTTCTTTTTCATTGTTTCCTCACATATTCCTCTAGAACCCTACTTCAAGAACAAGAGAACTCCACAAAGCTAGAAGGGATATTGGAAGGTACAAAGAGAGTAGATGGACATCAGAATCTACAAAAGCTCAAGCAGAATCTGATCTTTCAAATGCTAAAAAGACAATAAAAAATCTTTCTTTTATGATTGAGGAATCAAGTTACAAGGCTAAGTCACAAATAAGGGATATAGAAACACTGAAGAAGAAGGGAAAAGGTAAACATGAGGATATGGTTGTGAAGAGGAATGAGAATCATTATGAATATGCAAAAGTGATGAGAGAATTGGAATATCTCAAAAAGGAATTGTTCAAGCTAAAGCTTGATGTAGCTTCTGTTTTGGAAGAGAAATCACGGGCTGAGAATCAAATCGAAGCATCGAGCTCAAAGATGATCATTTGTTCAAGAAAAACAGAAGTACTTAGAAAGGAGATTGAGGAAGCTAATGAAGAACAAGTACTTGCTGAATTGGCAAGGATTGAGGCTTTGAAAGAATTGGAAGATATTAGAGTTCAAAGAGAAAGAGAAGCAAATGAGTTTTCATTCAAGTTGGAAATCACAAGAAAAAAGTTAAAGGAGGCAGTGGAAGAGATGGATGAGTCAAAAGAACTTGAAATGAAGTTAGCTATGACAGTGTCAGATGTTGATCTCTTGCAGAATCAATTGAACATGGTTAAAGAAATGGAGAAAAGGGTTCAAGGAGATGGTGGAAGTATGAAACTATTGGAAGGAAGTTTCATGAAAGATGAGGAATCAGGAGACTCTACTGAGTTAAAAACCATAAATGAAGAACTTGAAGCAGCAAAGAAAGAATTAGCTTTGATTAGGGATGAAGGTTTCCAGTTTATGGCCTCTATGGATGTTATAAGAAATGAGCTGAAGCATGTAACCGACGAGACGGCTCGCTTGAAGAAGAAAGACTCATCACTTCATAATCTCAATTTGAAGCTTCTAAGAACAAAATCAAAGCTAGAAGCTGTATCTGCGGCCGAGGAAAAAGCAAGATTAATAGTAACTAGTCTATCTCATGCTCTTGAAAACCTTAAGACAGAAACAGATGCATCTAAGAAGGAAAAGGAGCATATAAATCAAGATATTATAACCACTAAGGAAGAAATTTCAAAAACTGAGTTTGAGATATACATGAGTGAAGAAAAATTGCAAGGTGTAATGAAAGAGCTAGAAGAAGCAAAAACATCTGAAGATTTAGCTTTAGAAAAGCTTAAAACTATTTCCGAGACAACATTGAGAGAAAGAGCTTTAACAGCAAAACATAGCTCCTTGATTACTATCTCAAAATTTGAGTATGAGTATCTAACTAATCATGCAGCTGCAGCAGAAGAAATTGCTGATAAAAAAGTTGCAGCAGCTGAGGCATGGATTGAAGCACTGAAAGCCAGTGAGAAGGAGATACTAATGGAAACAAAAATAGCTCAAAGAGAATTCAAAGAAACAATGTTGAAGGAAGAGAGGGAGATTTACACCAAAGAGAAGATGGTTGGAAGAAGATATAGTAGTGATGAGGAGTTTGACAGGCCGAGAAAACGCGAGAAGAGTTCATTGAAGAACTCGCAGAGAGCTATTTCTAGAAAGAGCATCAAATCAAATGGAAGTGTAACTCCTGCTAAGAGAGCTAAGTTTCAGAAGTCTGCTTCGCCCGCAATCGCAACCCGGCATGTTAGTCCTTTCACTCTCAAGAAGAGAAAGAAAGTTATCCCAAATTTGGCGAAATTGTTCGGTGGCAAGAAAATCACTAAGACTAAAGAGTAAATTTAACATCATGGTCTTAAATTGCAGTCTGCAACCATAACCGCTTCCATAACGTATAGGATTTTGAAGTGTCTACAAATAGAACTTCATCACTGCTAAACATGTGCATTACTTACTACTGTATAACTCCCAAAACAGAATGCATGTAATTTTTCTCTTTTCTGTTCCTTTTTCTAGTGTCATTTTCTCAAACTCTATTATTTTTCATCATTGTTGCATATAAGAGTTTTGTATCTTCTTTTGACTTGAAACTTGGCTTACTATACTTGTATACTTGTAGAACTTATTGAGAAATATATAAGTTCTGAAATAAAAATAGTTATTTATTACAATGAACGTAGAGATTATTACGGATATTTTTCTAAAACATTTATTAACAATATGCAAGAAGTGGCAAGTTAATATGGACCTATTTTAAAATGTGATTTTATATCTTAACACACCCTGAATATATAGGAATGGATTTTTTTTTTCTTTCTAGAAATAGAGAAGTAACTAATAGTAAGGTGGCTTATGGGCTTCGACATGATATTCGAAATTCTAGTAATAACTATGCAATTTCATGAATAGAAGTTCACGATATTATTGTTCTCATTACTCAAAATAGTAACGCAATTGTTGTTTCTCAAAAGAAAAACGAATACGATTTTAAAATTCCACTTATTTATATTATCTCTTGTTTTTTCTTAATGGGCATTGGTAATGTTATTATTTACACTAAAGTATTAAAAGAATTATAAAAAGAATTTTAAACTGAAGTAACAATATTGATTTATAAAGAAAAAGAATTTAAATTGTAAATGTTTTTATTTAAATTTCTTGTAATAACTTAAAATTTTAACTCAAGATTGATTTTGGTTGTGAAAACAGAAAGCTGATAGTGTTCTTGATTTTAACCAGAAATGGAGAACGTTCTTGATTAGTTAAAATCTGCAATTCAGTTTATATATTTAATCTGGTAATTAATCCGATTTAAATTAAATAGAGATAAGAGAATAAATATCACACAACAATATATCATGATTCACCTAACTCGGGGTACGTCTAGTCCTTACAATTGTGAGATTTTCATTAAATGTTCAAAACGGATAACAATTTTAGTTTACGCCACTTTTCTAGATCAAGTTTACACCACTTTTCGAGATCAAACTTGATCTGTTACACAACAAATCATTTCCACCTAGAAAGACTTTCAAAATAATTTCGTATCAGTATCTAGAGTTTATACTTTACCTTTTAACCTTAAAATGATTTCTTATGTTCTTCTTAAATTATACTCATTTTGTAATTTGAGTTTTACACAATTATGATAAGATAGTTTTGATAGAATATGAGATGCTTCAATTCCTGTTTGAGATTAGATTCTTTATACAAGATTTAGTACAAGTATAACTAAGGATGGAAATAAAACTCATAACCGATGTTTCTTGAGAGAGTGAGAATTTCAAGTATGTGAATGTGAATGATTTAATGAGATTTGTTAGCTCTTGAACTTCTGCGATTTCCTTGAGAATTAGTCTTCCTTTTATAGGCCTTTAGGACATTTAATGATAGTCACAAAGAGTTATTGGTAGTGCTTTTGTCCGTCTTGACCAAAGACCAAATTATACGATAAAAAAATGTTTCAACTTTTGAACACTTTTGATTTCTGTTTGACTGAATTTTTTCATTCTTGGACAACTATGATCTTGTTTAATGATCCTTTAATCTTTAGATATATGATTGATGAAATCAATTCAATATAATGTTTTGATTTGCTCAAAATATGCTGAAGAATGAGTGATATCTATTGCCGAATGATTGTTAAATATTCTAGATAATGTTTGATCTTTCTAGAGGTTCAATGATTATTCTGGAGATTGATAATTGATCTGGAGATTTTAACTTTGATCATTCTGGACATTTGTCTGATCATTCTTGAGGGTGTTGTGATGTCTTACATATCTTCAAAATTGTTCAACGTTCTTGACAGTCAGTCTAGAGAACTATCAGTCTTGTTTGATCTTGTGTGATTCATGACCTTTTTCTTTATTGAAACAAATTGTTTGTGACTGGAATTGATCTTGTTTGTTCCTTGGATAGTACTAATAATATTAGTGTGAATTTCAAAATCACTATCTTCTTCTAATAAGTGAAGATTGATTGTTCTTGAATCTATCTTGATCATTCTTGGTTTTAGAGAACATTATCTATTTTCCAAATTTTGTCAAGAATGTTCTATTTTCTTATCTGTTCAGTTTCTTGCCTTTTTATGTTGATTTATTTGTTTTGTTTAAATCTTATATTTAATTTAATACACTCAAAAACACAAATTAAATTAACATAACATTTAAAATCATAATTAATATTTTTAATTAATATGTGTTTATTTTTATCAAAATTTAAATTGAGAGTTTATGTTATAAGATTTAAAATTCTATTATATATTATTTCAATTCAATTTTATAATAATAACATTATATACGTAAATATTATATAGATTAGTATATTTGAATTAGATAAAATGTTTTTTAAGTGGCCTTAATATGATATTTTTAATTAAAAAACTTTTAAAATTGACCTTGTATATATAAAAAAGAATATAGTGACCTGAACCTATCGCTAAGCTCTAGACCCTGTCAATGGATGTGATTTATTTTCACCCCTTAATGTCCGAATAAATGCCAAAAGAAAGCAAAGATGTTGAAGGAGGCTGTGTTTTATTACTAGCTTCGTTTTTTGTTTGATTATTACTCTTTGATTTAATCACACGAAACAACATCAATCACACACAGCGATATATATATAATATATCTGCATAATGTAACCGAACTGGGTCCCGTCCTTTCCAGGTAAACACTTCTTATGGTCGTGCCTACTTCTCTCTCTCTCGTGTATTTATTATGGTCTGTTCGTTCATAACTTGAAATTGAGATCACCCTCTTCTTCATTTACTTTCCTATTATTCATATTACAGACCACCTTTTATCTCTTGCTTCTTTTCCAGCTCTCATTTCACATTTTCAATCTCTCTCTCTCTCTCTCTCTCTCTTTCACAATTCCTTTGAATGATTTTGGTTGCTTCACACTATGGCTTGGTGGGATATAAGGCCCCTCTTTCAGGTCAGTAACTACTTCCTTATGCTTCCCTTCCAACTCTCTTCTTCTTCTTCTTCTTCTTCACTCTCACACACACGCTCCCTTTTTTCCTACTTCATCTTCACATCTTTATGTATGCTTTTTTATACTATATCCTTTTTTTTTCCTGGACACTGCTGTTAAAACTCATCAAAATATAACTACTGGTTGAGCTACATCAATCAATTCTCTAAAATTACAATGTAATGTAAATACATGTGATATATATATATATATATATATATATTGGTATAATTAATAAAAGATACCAAATCCTTGGGTCAGGCAGAAGGGACTAGTCTTTTACACTCAATCACTTCTATCTTTTTAAAATTGTTGTAGGTCTTGACATGTCAGGGTCATGTTTGTCACCGGTTCAATTTCTTGCTAGCAAAGTGTCAATTTTTTTTAAATGAAGTGTATCTTTAGAGAAAAATTGTGGATCAAACTATTAATGAAGATATAGAGATTGACTAAGAACTTTATGGTGTTTGCCAAACTATGTAGCTGACTCCATCTAGTAGAAAAACACTTAATTGTGGTTAGTGTATTTATATCTGCAGTATAGCTTGTAGACATCTTGATGGGGATGGCTGTGTATGATACTCCATAGATTTAAATGTACATCTTTAGTTTACTATTTATGTGTTCTAGTTACTGTTATAGCCATATCCATGATTCATGTATATATTAATGTTTGTTTGCTTTGTTGGAAATTCTGCAACATGTTTTAGAGATTGATAAGTGTGATGACCTCAAGCCACATTTCCGAGGTATTGTTTGCTTTGGGGTTTTGTGTGTAAGCCCTCACAGTTGTGTCCTTAGTAAAATGCATCTTGGTGGGTTAAGGAGTGTGGATGTTGTTAGTAAACTATCTTTAGCCTCAATTCCCAAGCAATGTGAGACTTTTTGGTGTACTAAAATATTAGCTATCATCAAGGCTGAGGGGATCTGTTGTCACTCGTGTATGTCTTAGACACTTGTTTCCCACATAGGGTGCCAATGATCCGATCTGGATCTGAGGTAGCGGTCGGAGTAAAGACGGTACGAAGGTTGTGGGAAGCCTTCCTTCTCAGAAAGGGGGTGTTATACCTGCAAACTCTCTTATGCTCAAGTTAGAGTTTGAGTTAGAGGTAGCATGAAATGAATTGTGTACCTTTTTCGCTGTTTAGCTTTCCATTTATAGGAAGAATTAGGTCAAATCTTTAAGGATCTGACAAGAGAATCTCAGTGCGATTCTTGCCCTTGCCATTAATGTTGTGTTCGTCCATTACAGTAGTAGGGGAAAGAGCCATTTAGGCTAATATGGGATTCTCATGGATGGGCCTGTCATCAATATGGTTTTGGCGGGATGGGGTCTAAGCCCATTCCAGAACAATAAGCTTATCTGTAAACACTGAAGAACAGTCAAATGTATCATATTGTTTTGACATCATATCTTGCTGATGTTTGTAGTTGACACAAGAATCTTGCACAATGTTGTCCTTTTCTTGGCTACATTTAGTTCACTGTGATATGGTCTTGATAGGAGGATTTAAGTTAATTCAGGCATGCTATTTTCTGAATGATGTACTACATTTAATATATAGCAGCTGATTTGATTAATGAATTCTTGGCTTGGACTTATAACTATTTTGAACGTATCAATCTCTTTGTGAGAGTTGTGAATCATGTGAACTGATGCTTTATGCTTCTTTTGACCTTTTTTTCCCTTTAGGATAGCGCTGTCGTGACTTCTGTCATTTCTCTGTATGTAAGCAGGCTATGTAATCTATATCTGATTGATTGTCCAGCTTAACTTTGAAGCTTACTATTGAAGATTAAATTCAATTGTTTTTTTTCTGTATTTTTGGTGATTTTCCTGAGTCATACTAATTAACCTAATTGGTGATGGTGTTACTGTTTATATATTTGCGATGTAAACGCACTCTTGCATATATAGCCAAATATGCTGGAATTCCTTCTGAATAAGTAGATTTCAGTAATATTTAAGATGGTTATGTGTTGTATTACACAAAGGATTTCCCAGTTTCTATTTGGATATTTTTCTGCATTGTTCAACTTTAATACATATCCCTTGCGTCATTAAACACAAATAAAGATAGAACTTGTAAGAGAAGCAAAGCAAATCAGGGTATTTTCATGAAGTTTTTCCCTGAAAGTGCTTTTTTTGAGGTTACCTAGGAATTATCGAGCAGGAGGCTGAGGAACTCTGCTGTGACTGGTGCTCACTTTTCATCCATTAATTTTCCATTGATAGACACAAACAATGAAGAGGTATACAGTTTAATTAAGGTTTTCTTGAATAACCAATAGACATTCTTTAGACTTGGTCAGTACTATAACGATTCAGAGACGATGTATATGACTATAACTTGTTTCTAGTATTATCTTATAAGTTGTGGAAGAGGGATTTGACATACAATTTAATATTCATTTAGGAATACAAATATGTGTTCTCATATGTTTGTATAATAACTAGCATTCACTAATCTCTTGTCTATACTGCTTTCTGTCAGCCCGCAGTTTAAAATCTGTTGCAAACTACCAACTTGTAGTTAATTCAGGTTGTTCGCAATGTTTTTTAAGATCCTTGTTAGAAAAATAGACTTTAGCAACTTATGAAATTATTTTTTACTTTTATTAGTGAAGGAATTCCCCATCTAACTCCCCACCATATTGTCTTTTGGGTGGAACTAGAGCAGTTTCCTAGTGGACTTTCGCCTTCAAATATTCTAATTCAAATATTTTGATGGAACATGTCAACAAGGTTGTTAATTGCATTATCCTTGTATCAGTATATGATGATACACAACATAATACCAATAATAATGGAAATTTTGCTAGAAAATGGCTTTTGTATATTTCTGGTTGCTGATCTCAACTGTGGTTTTTGTGAGCTCTAGGAATTCAGGCTGAGGGAAGACCAGCTTGGCTCACACACTATGAGGTCTCATGGATATGCAGTGGCTAAAACACACATGCATGATTGGATCATACTATTGCTCCTTGTATTGATTGATATCATCTTATACATTATTCATCCTTTCTATCGCTTTGTTGGGAAGGATATGATGGCGGATCTCAAATATCCGCTGAAGAGCAATACAGTTCCTGTTTGGGCTGTTCCAGTAAGTTTGCTGATTCAAATATAACACATGTAAATGTATTTCTCTTCCTGAATAATTACTTTAACATTGTCAGTTACTATCATTGTTAGGTGTTTGCAATTTTATTGCCTATGGTGATCTTTTTTGTCGTCTATATTCGAAGGAGAGATATCTATGATCTTCATCATGCCTTACTGGGTATTAATTTTTAAATACCCTTATTTGTTTGATTGCTATGTAGCAAATTATATTTGCTAATTGGAACCAGTTAAAGTGGATTACAAGAAGTTGTTTGCTTGGTGGTACAGGTCTACTGTTCTCCATTTTAGTAACAGCTGTGATAACTGATGCAATAAAAAATGCAGTAGGGCGACCTCGGCCTGACTTCTTCTGGCGGTGTTTTCCAGATGGAAAGGATGTATGTCTTCCTCAAGAATTTTAGGTTTTTAATTTATGTTTGTATGAAAAAGGAAATTTTCTAGCAATCAATTAAGATTATTCTTAGTAGCAGCCATATTTATAGTTGACAACTTCTTGTTAGGTTTATGATAAATGGGGAGATGTCATTTGTCATGGTGACAAGAATATCATCAAGGAAGGACATAAGAGTTTCCCAAGCGGCCATACTTCATGTATGTAGCATCTATTATATATGACTGGTTTTTCCATGCTCATAACTTGGTGTAATTAAGTTTCTAGAGAAATGGATGGTGGAATTAATAGAACTTATGCAAAGCATGTTTCGAACGATGCTTTTTTTAAGTAATTTCAATTTAAATGCAGGTTCATTTGCTGGTCTCGGTTTTTTATCGTTGTACCTGTCTGGAAAATTAAAAGCATTTGATCGCAAAGGTCATGTTGCGAAACTTTGCATTGTATTTCTACCACTACTTTTTGCATCACTTGTTGGCATTTCTCGAGTTGACGACTACTGGCACCACTGGCAGGATGTATTTGCGGGAGGTCTAATAGGTTAGCCCATGTTTTGCATCTCAATTAGTTGCAAATTAACTTGGTTTGCAGTTAAACCAATAAAAAAACTGTTTAGTTGGCACTTTACTATGTGAGATTTCTTCTTTCAGGGCTTGTAGTAGCCACTTTTTGCTATTTGCAGTTTTTTCCTCTTCCTCATCATCCTGAAGGTATGCCTCGGTGCAGATTCTTTTAGCTAATATATATTACATAATTTATTGGCAAATGTTTGTTCTTAAATCCTTCTATATGCATTAATATTATATTTACACATACTTTGAGCTTTTCACCTCATGATACACCTTGTCTAGAGGTTTCGATTCTAGAAACGAATTCAAAACCAATTGTACACCTAGAGACATCAAGACAAATAATTTGACATGTTTGCGTTGCATAATAAGGGGGGAAGTAAGCACTAAGGGGGAAAGTAAGCACTATAGCCGGTTCATATTTTGATATAATTTATGGATCAAGTCCATCTAAAGTTATGCTAAATAATCATGAATCACTTAAAACAATTTCCTTTCAAAAATCACCTAGTTTAAATTTGTATCGGTTATGAACTACAGCGACAACAATATGATGATGGTGTACATATTCTGTTATTATCTGCAGGTTGGGGGCCATATGCTTATTTTAAGACGTTGGAAGAATTGCGAGGTATGGCGCAAGCTCCTAATGCTCAAAATGGTAGTGAAGCTCAAGTCGAGAACCAAGAGGGACAAAGTCACCATGTGTGTATGGGGTTATCTTCAACAGGGAATCAAAATTCAACATTAGAAGATGAACTTGAATCTGGGAGGAGATAAAATCTGTATACATCGTGGTCTTGCTCTTTGTATATCATATCCTACTTTTTTATTGAATATGTTTTCTACTCGGTTGTCATTACTAGCTTTGAAGATTACTTCTTTCTGTTTATAAGAGGCATATTTGGGACAGCCTTTGTTATTTTGTGAATGAATATATATGTGGACATGAGAAATAGGAAATCAAATGACTGAAGATCTTCAGTTGATCTCCTTGATAACTGATTTATTCGACCGAAACATCGTCACAAAAAACAAATGAAAAATACAGAATCCCATCATACTTTTGATTTTAGTTCAAGAAACAGATTTATAAAAATTGATATTTTGCACATATTAGAAGAGAAGCACAGATTTATAAACCAAAACTATAAAAACAATATTTTTCAAAAAAAAAAAAAAAACTTTCAACAAGAGCTTATGTAAATAATAATATAACAAGGGTGTAAACTTATAGAGATTTTTTCGGTTCAATTTTTTTTTTTTTTTGAGATTTTGTGTTATCCTATGACGCCGATTATCATATTAAGGTAAACCATATAGAATCAAAATATTTACAAGTTAGCTATAAAATACTATTAAGCTATAAGTGAAACAAGTAAAATACAATTCTTACTTTGCACATTGATGTAAACTTTTTGGGGCAAATTATTGAGATTATTGGGCATGTTCACATGACTAATACTTCAAGGGATGAAATCAAATATATACCCTCTCATACTTTAAATAAAATTGGTGTGCCGTAGGACAATCAAATGTGTCCATTTCCAAATCTCAACAACAAAAGCAGAAATAAAACATAGTATAAGAAAAGTTTGTGAAACAAAAGTCGAATGAAAAACTGCAACAGACTATTGAATCATTCATAACTGAAAAACAATGGTTTTATTGGAATCAGAAAAACTCTTCTTAGATTTTGTGGACTTACGGTTCTGGTAATCAAAAGTGTAACCAATTCCTTGACCAAATCCGTATCCAAAACCCAACCCACAACCCATTCCAAGACCAAAAACGAGGTTGAGATGGTTGAAAGGCGACCCTCCATATCCTAACCCACCGACCAAACCTAAGCCTATACCCGCTCCGCATCCGAAGCCAGCTCCGAAGCCAGGACCCAACAGTGATGCTTGAGGTTTATTGGGTTTGTTTCCGAGGAATTTGGTTACTGAGAATTGTTGTTGTTCTTTGTTGTTGTTGGAATTCCAAGTCCAGAATGAGTCAGCATCAGCTTTGGTTTTCATTGCGTGGATAGTCGTTAGTTATTAGGAATGGCCAAAGGATAGGATTTCCAACTTCTGTGTTTCCGGTGTTTATCACACTAAGTTTTTAATCACTATGTAGCCTATCAGAGAGAACATCGAAAATTGAAAATAGCAATTGCTAGCAAAAAGTTTGATCTTTTTAGTTCAATTATCATATAAATCCTATAAAACTTTTTTTTCTTAATTTTATATGTACTATTAACTTTACTATTTATTAAATTATCTGTTAATTTTTAAAAATCGCGAATTATTGTAATAAAATATTAAAATTTAATCAAAACATCACAACGAGTTTACTCTCTAAGATACTTTTAATTAAAAATATTGAATATATAGATAAATATTTATTAACTAACTTTATACATATGTTTAAATTGTTGTAGATAATGTTGAAATTGAGATAAAAAAAACTAATAGTATAAAATGTAACTTAAATGATTAAATTAAAATAAAATAAATTTAATATGTGAAAGCGAAAATTTAGTTAAACTTAAAAAATTATATTTTTGTCAAATTTTTATTATAATATTTTGATCTCTTATTTGAAATTGGTCAACTCATTTTAAAAACTTTAAGTTTTAGTTTCTCGTTTTAAATAATAATGTAATAATAAATATTAAATGGAGTATTATACAATATGTAGT
>JBBPBT010000625.1:2293498-2310050 GCA_037974875.1 Cicer bijugum | reverse complement strand
GAGAAAAAAATATGTATTATCAATGTAAAAGATACTAAAATAAAATTTTATATTGATATTTAATATGTACTCCATCAAATTAATGGTATGAGATGAAAAAAATAGACAATTTTCATTGATTGTCTTCTTAACTCTTGTTCATCTATTTATTAGAAATAGGTTGTTTGATGTCATTTTTTTAACTTGAAATCACCTCTCCAACTCGTTTTTGTTCTCTTTTTAATTAAATAAGTGATTTTATATACATTTAAGTTTTTTGTTAGTGTGTCATTTGATTTTTCGTCTTAACATGGTATTTATTTAGTTCAAATTAATATATTAACTTTAATAAGTACAAATTCAAATTCATTCAATAACTTAGCATCGGTAGCATTACACTTTCGACTACATGTGTATTATGGACATTTGGATTTTGTCATACATATATGTTTTATTACTATTGTAAGCATTTTGGCGTTTGATACTATTAATTTGAATGATTTGAGTTTGTTTGTAGACTTTTTTTTTTTAACAATTTTAAATTATATTATTATTGATATAATTTCTACCAATTTGAACCCCTGTATTATAATAAAAAAATAGGCATAATTATTTATGTGATTCCTTAATTTAATTTCAAATAACACTTTAATCCTTTATCTTTTTTTTTCTTTTTTGATTTAGTCATTTATTTAATTTTAAGTAAACAATTTGATCTTTTATATTTTAAAATGTTTAAAAAGTTATATTTTTTTTTTTAAATATTTATCAAAATTTTCAACCAAAACTCATAAAATTAATTATCGCTCTCAATATAATACAAATTTTATCAAATTTATAACTCAAATTTTCAAATAAATTCATATTCTAATTTTTTATATTTTTAAATTTTTATAATAAAAGTAAATAAAAAAACTAAATAAAAAAATTATTATATAAAATTAAATTAAGAGACCAGGAATTATACCTAAAAAAATAATACTAAAAAAACAAAAAAAATATAAAATTGCAGCTCATGTCGACCCACACGCTCACCTCACATCATGAACCACCCACCTAAAATAATAATTCACGTTCAAACCGTTGTTGTTGACTTTCTTGTCAAAATAAAATCCAATTAAATCTCCAACACACACATGTAGTGCCCAATTCAAAGACGTACCAATTAATTTCCATGAAAAAATTGTAGAGACCCTTTTATTCTCTTCTACCTCCTTATCCTCCTTCATCAATTAGTCCAAACAATCTTCATAATGAAAAACACGGAAATTGAATCACTAATACCAAAACCAACGAGATACTTGAGAAGGCGGCGCTACCAACGCCTCGACGAAGGCGCCGTCACCGGCAGTGGTAAGAAGACAAAGGTTGTAAGGTTGAGAAGAAGGCAATGGAGGATCAAAGTAGTTCCAAGGTTAACATGGGCAATTAGATCACCATTGAAGATGTGGGCAAAGGTTAAGAACGCTTATGAGAACTTTATGTTGAAATCTATGAAAAGTGATAGTACAATCTTTGGAACTCAAAAGGCTCGTGAAGATTCTAAGGATTATACCCCTGATGCTTTTGAGGCTAGGCTTATATTTGAGATTTCTAAGGCCTTGGTTGCTTCTCATGAACTTCATTCCATGTAATAGTTAATACTTAATTAATTGCTTCTTATAAATTTGGTGTACTTTCTCTTTCTTTTTTACTTTATTATTTGGCTTTATTTATCAATTTTTCTTTCATAAAATTCCCATAATGGAAAATGTTGACGAATCATCCAAATCGATTTGTTCACCTTTATACAAGTTTACATCTTTCTTCATCATTTTGTTTGATCGTATATAATAATAATTCCTTGACCAATTCCCGTGTCAAAAATATTCCTTGAATAATTGTGAGGGCAATTGCTCCCACTCCCACTATGATTTTTGTTTCTTTCTGAATTGCTCCCACTATGTTTTCAACAAGTGGTCCTGAGTACTGTTAACGAATATATCTAACTGAATAACACCAAGTAAATATTTATAAAGATATTTTAATAATTAACATAAAAAAGTAGATCATGGTTTTATTTAATTAGATATATGTGTTAAAAATTACATCAAAAAGGAATTATGGTTTGATTTAAGTAGATGCATATATAAAAAGTTACATCATAAAGATAAGATATAGAAATTAATCTTTTAATATATTAGATGCATGTATAAAATTAACGAGTAAATAGATATTTTAATTATTAAAATTGTAAAGATTAGTCAAATTAATCTCTTAAATGTAAAAAATAACAATATTAATCTTTAAATCAAATAATATCAGTCAATTTAATTTTTTTTCTTCTTCAAAATTTGCATCATAATTTTAAAGGTATATACTTTCTTTTGTGATCTTAGGTCTATACTTATTTTGTTGTTGAGTAAAAAAATGTCTATTTTGTTACAACAAAAGACTACTTAAGTCAATATGTATGTGTATGTGTATGTGTTTAATTATTTTCAAGGTTGTAAACTAAGGAAATATTTGAAAAAAAGACTAAATTAATTGATATTTTTTAATTTAAAGAACTAGTTTTTTATTTTAGCTAAAGTGCTCATTTACTAAAAAAAAAAAAACTAAATTATAAAAGAAGTTATGCGCAAGGCCCATGGATTTGGATTTGAGTAAACTAACAATTGAATGTTCAATTATTTGAGATCTCAAAGTTTAAATTTATATATTAGAAAAAGTTTTCTTTAAATTTGAATTATCGAAAATCAAATTATCCCATTTGTAAGTCAGATTAAATGAAATATTTTAACTCAACAACTGAATTTTTAACATCCTATTTTTATTCTTCTCCAAATTTGATCTTCTCCGAATTCGAAATCCCCAAATACAATATATTCTTCCCTTAAATCTCTATTCCTTCTTGGAGGTCGGTGTTGGTCCAGCCAAAGATGTTAGTTTTTTGAAACGTGTTGGTCATCTAATAACTTATGGAGAAGGCATAAGTCCTCTCATGGGCGGTGACTTGATTCAAAATCAAATGATAATTTAATGCAAGTGCTCCCTAAACTTTACAATGCCTAAGCAAAATATTTCATGTCAATTTCTATTGATATCAATTCAATTCATACCTTGTGTACTTGTAACCTGTAGTTGTATGATGATCTTTGTTAAGTTGTGGATCCTTTAAAATATTCATTAGTTATAGGTGTGACATTTAATACTTAGCATTATTGTTACTTTTCAATGGGTTTTGAAGTAGGGATCTCTACTTGTATTTTTTCTCTCTCTCATTTTCTAGTGCATATGTATTTGTATTCTTTGAGATTGTATATGAACTTTTTTGTTTTCATGATTTGTTTACTTTTGGGAATGGAGTGTTACCACCAATAATTTTTCAAATTAAGGAGTATATGTTGAGAGGAGAATACGTTGTATTTTTTATTGGAGATTTTTATGATTTAGGAAGTTATGGATTTTTGAATTTTGGATAAAATATGGGATAGTAGTATAAAGCGGCAGTATAAAGGTGGGTTACAATTAAAATTTTCTTTCACTCATTTGTATTTGGTGTACTTATTGAGTCTCAAATAAAGAAAACGCAATGAAGAAACCATAGCGCTAGCTTCAAACCGCTCTACTATTCTCTAGTATGCAAGCTCTCGATTCTCCAAATAATCATTGCTCTTCCGCCACACCTTCTTCTCTTCATCATTGCTACATTTTCCATATTTTTCTGATCCTTTCTTTGGTGACTTTTCCTTTTCCTTTTCTAACTAGATGGTTTATTTATTTTGGTTTTCTTGAACTGGAATTTCGAATTGAAGGAATTCAGACAGAGCAAGAATTTGATTGAACCCTAGCTTTTGATTTTATAAGCTTTATTTTATTTATGAAATGGTTTCAGCTTTTAAGTTGGCGCGTTGAGAATGGTGAATTGTTGCTTGTGTGTGTTTATGGCTAATGGCAGCTTAGATAATTTGCTTCATAGAGAATGGCTGTTTAAAGAGATAAGTTGGTAATGAGGAAAAAGACGAGACAAACTGAACTTTCTATTATCGCGTCTTAGAACAAGCCTTTGTTTTCCTTAATTACTCAACATTCATTTTTTAGTTTCAAAAAAGAGATTTTCTTATTGAAATTTTGCCTGAATGTGTGCATATGTATTGCATTGCAATTGCAATTGCAGTTGTAACAAAACATAAAACATAATTGAGGTTTATTAGATAAATAATAACTTAAGTGCTTATGGAATAAGTGTTGTTATAATCAAAATTGGAATGTGGTTAAATTGTTTTCGCAATCTATCTTTTGATTTGTTGTTACTAAACAGGATTAAGAATATGAAAATGGCATGAAAAGCACTAGTTAAATAGATATTGTTTGCAATTCGCCGTGCCAGATTCCTCCAACCACCGCACTTGCTTTTACCCCTGTGCTTGCCTCTGCTGCACTCCCAGTCTTCATCTCGCTGAACAGGTAACATATCTCACATGCATTTGAATTGTTGATGTTTCTTGAATTTCTTTTATTCCTTTGTGGTTATATTTGGTGTTTGCTGATTCTGGGAACTAGTGATTTGGTTATATTTATTGCTAGAATTTCTTTAAGCCCTTTTGGCTTTTGATTCTCACTATTTGATGCTAACATAAGAATTTTTGTTGATGTGGAGTTTAGTGCTAGATTTACTGATAGTTGAATGTGTTGTGGATCCCCTTAGAGTTTCTCTGGGCTACTTTTTTATTTGTGGGTGTATCAAGGCTGTAAGTAGTAGGCTTTCCAATTTTGTTTTTGGGTCTTGAAATATAGTTCAAATTTGTAATACACGCATCAATACACATGTTACAGAGGAACAAAAATGTAGTAATAGAGAGCTTAATTGGTCCAGTCAATTTTTTGGAATTAGCAGCAATAATAATAATTAAAGAAGTGAACAAAATTGGACCAGTGTTGTTACTACTACTTGTGCTTTTAATTGGACAGATCTTGTTTCTGGTTTTAGCTATTCTTCCAATACTACTAGCAACCAGATGTAGAATTTATATTATTCTGTGTGAAGTGAAGTTTATGGTTTTGGTTTGTAGCTAGGTGGAATCTTGTTTCGTTTGCTGAATATGATTCCATTTTTCTTTCCTTTTTATGGTTAATGAAGAGAAAATGAGCAGCATGTCTCATTTTATCAAAGAGAGCACAATTCGAGAAAAGATGAAGTAAAGAAGTCACTATGAAAATGAACCAAATGAAGAAAGTGAAGACAGACTCGGTGATTTACTCGACTGTGTTCTCATTCGCATTTTGTCATTTTTGAATACCAAAAACGTGGTTCAAACTTGCATTTTGTCCACAATACTGAAACATCTTTGGCAATGTATTCCAACTCTTACATTGCATTCTACAAGATTTTCCATTGTGAAGCACTTTTCCATATTCGTGTCTAAGATTTTGACTCTTCGTGGTGGCTCAACTGCACTACACGCTCTCGATCTTGATTGTAGAGGCAATATTGAGCCTGAGCTCCTCAAAAAGATTTTAAACTATGTTTGCTCCCATAATACCCTTCTCAAGGAATTAAGAATATCTATCAGGAGTGATAGTTGAGGTAGGCTTAATTTTAGAGAAACATTATTTCCAGAGTCTTTGAATTTGCCAGCATTGACCAGCTTGGATCTAACGATTTTCGCCTTTTTGGTGGTAAAAACGGTTGTGCCGAGCCCTTTTTGGTCTTTAACAGGTTGAAAGTTTGGTCATTTGTAGATGTAAGCACAAATCCTAAGCATATCAAGTGAGACACTTGTCAACTTCAGTATGCATAATAATTCATCTGACTTAATTGAGCTATATGCTCCAAGTCTTTGAACCTTCACATGTATGGGTGGTCTTAATCAGATAATATGTGGGAGTGACCTTTCTTCTGTTAAACAAGTAACTATTCATGTATTCAAATTTGGAGGAACCTCCTTTGGTTGATAATAGCTCTTCCAAACATGCATGGCAGTAATTATGTTCTTTCAAAATATCAGAGGTTTGATGAATTTGTGTGCAAAATATCAGAGGTTTTTTAATTTTAATGTTGAACGTACTGACCTAGTTTAGGTCCACTTTATTTGTATTGGTTGCTTTCATCATAATAAAGCTTTTGACTTTATTGTCTAACCATGCTATTCATATCATATTAAGAATTTTCCTTCTAATAGAAGATGATTAATTATGTTATGCTGCAGAAAATTGTTGCTGGAGGAAATAGGAAAGGGGTGCATTGATGGCTAAGTGGAAAGGGATTAAACAGATAATGATGCTAGTTGAGAGGGGATGTGCATCAACTCCGACAATTTGATTACTGTGATGCAGGCTTAATGCTCTCTCTTTGTTTCTTCACTTGTAGATAACATTATAATTTTTGTTTCTCAACCATTAACAAAGATAAAAACTTGAAGTTTATCAGTCACACAATAGAAACATTTGCCTAAGTTTGTATAGTCAGGTTCAAGTGTTCATCAAGTAATAAGTAGCTATTTGTTTGGTAAGTGAACCTGATCCAAAATGAGTTAATTAGTTTTGAATTTTAGTCTTTAAGAGTTGATACTTTTCATTTGGTAACCTCAGGCACAGTAACATAAACAGTAAGTAACTACTACATGATGATCACATTCTTTGCATGCTTAGAGCTATGAATCCATTTAAGGCATAATTGGTCTTCCCTTTACAAATGAATATTTAGGCATTTGTTGTAAATCCTGGGACAAAAAGATTCAGTAGCAGGGGTAGTATGTTATACCTAGAGCTGTCAAAAAAGCCCCCAAACTACAAGGCTCTCTTATTTTTTTTCTTTTATTATTAGGCCCCCTATTAAAATAAAATTTTAAGGGGCCTTTTAATTTCGGCCCATTATTTCATGGGGCCTAAGGGAGGGGGCTTTAAGGGCCCATAGGCCCCCAATATTTTGTTAATTTTAAGATTTTTTTATCGAAAAAACAACCAGAAAATTTTATCGAAAAAAAATGGGAAATTTTTTATCGAAAAAAAATGAAAAATTATTTATCGAAAAAAAATGGAATATTTTTTATCGGAAAAATGGGAAATTTTTTATCGAAAAAAAATAGACATTTTTTATCGAAAAAAATCGGACATTTTTTATCGAAAAAAAATCGGACATTTTTTATCGAAAAAAAATCAGACATTTTTTATCGAAAAAAATTCGGAAATTTCTTATCCAAAAAAAGTCGGACATTTTTTATTGAAAAAAAATCGGACTTTTTTTTCGAAAAATAATTAGAAATTTTTTATCGAAAAAAAATGGGAAATTTTTTATCGAAAAAAATCGAACATATTTTGTCGAAAAAAAATAAATCGATTCTTTTTTTAAAAAAGTGGACCTATGGACCTCCTAGGCTCCCAAATTTTTAAGGGGCTTTTAGTTTAGGGGTTTGTTTTTAAGGGTCTTTTAAATTATTAATTTTTTTTTTTACCCCTCAAAATATGGACTGGGGCCAATAATTAGAGGGGCTTGTCAAATTCACAGCTCTAGTTATAGCAAAGAGAGTGCATTGAACCCCAAACATTGGCTCGGTATCGGTAGTCTTGTATTTCCCTATTACTGAAAAGTAAGAAGATCATTCATGGATTTTCCACCCACTGAATAAGGATAAATATTTTCCCAACTTTGTTAAAGAGAGGGTGGATAAAAGGGTGATCACTTTTTTCACGGGTAAGGGTATGTTAATGGTTAATTTGTTAACAGCAGTGATTAAACCTTAAACCTCATTTATAATAATTTTTCAACATCTCAACTTAGACTATTAAGCTACATATTTGGGGACAAATTCTTGTAACTCTTAAGTGATAATATTATCATTTTTTACAAATTTTAAATTATAGTATTATAAAGTGATACATTTATTTGTTACGGATCTAATAGAATATGATATGCAATAATAGAATCTGATATATTAATGATTGTCTATTTTGATGTGACATCTAAAAAAATGCATATTTTAATTTTAATTTTAATTTTAATTTTAATTTTAATTTTAATTTTAAAATAAAAAAAACTAATTTAAATTTTAATTTGATAATTTTAATTATGTTCCTATTATTTCTTATTTCTTCTCCCTTTCCCTTCCCTCACTTTGCCAATATATGTTCATCCATATGTCTTAATTATTAACTCCCAACATTTATATATATACATACCAGATCTAACATCTCCTGCATGTGTAGATAGATCTCAACCTTTTAAAATTTATTTTATTTTTCTTAATGTTCCTTATTCTAGATCTGAAATTGCGTTCCATGCTGTAGGTACTCCAAATACCAGATCCTGGTAGAATACACAAATTTATATTTAAAATTTTCAGAATTTTTCCTTATGGATGTTAATTTGAGGTTGTTGAATTACATTTTGGATGAAAACATAATTCAAAAGTTTTGCCGATTGACTCTCTGGCATGTTCTTCTGTAGAATAGTTGGTATAATTATTACTAATGGAAGCAATGCCAATTTATTTTCTATTCTAAGATGCATTATCAAACTACATATCCGGGAAAGATAGTCTACCCTTTATTCTTTATGAACTGTGCGTTCAATTTGATACTTCAAACATAGTCACATGGCTTTATTTTTTTCTCAAATAAAAAATAAAAAATGTTAAACAACAATTGTTGACTCATGTACCAACAAAATAGTAAAACTCTCATAGTAAAACTGTCTTGACTCACACCACCAACGTTGGTCACCAACGTTGTTGTGTAACCATTACTGTTAACTCGTAAATATTGTCGTCATTAGATCAATCTTAAGATTTAGATTATGCCATTTTTTAATTTTAAATAAAAATGAAAGAACAAATCACAATGGAGAGCATTTTCATCTCCTCCACTATTCTTCGAGAGTCCAAAATAATCGACCAAATCTGACCATCATGTACTCCGACCATGGTGCTATCTCAATTAGACATTGGTGATGCAAACACGGTTTACCATTTTTTCTTTGATTTTTTAATTTGAAAAAAAAAATAAAGAGAAGTAGTTATGTTACTTTTCCTGCCACTTAGACAATCCTGAACTTCAAACTACAAAGTTTGATTAAAGTATTAAAGTACGTGAGTTCCATTTGGTGATTATTAGGAAAAGGGGGTGAAGTTAAGGATGGTTGTCTCCTACGTGAGTGCAAGCCAGCATCAAAGATTAAGAACTATCCGCATAGGGTTTTGAATAAAAGTTCGTGATTGTCACTGGCCGTCACATAACAAACACACGTTTTCGTTTTCCGCACTAAAATATATTTTTACTCGTTTAAGTGTAAATTGATGCTCATCCTTAAGTTTTTCTTTTTTTCTTTTAATTAGATTTTTTAAATTACACATTAGTCTTTGTGTTTAAATCTATTTCCATAAATACTTTTAAAAAGATGTCACGTGTAAAATGACTATGTGGCTTTAAAGAAATGTATGTTTATTTTAATTGAAAATTATAAATCGTCGACTTATATTTTTTTATAATTAATTTTTATTCAAAATAAAAATATTAAATTAAAGAATTGTCAAGTAATTTATTTTGGTCTATAAACACATTTTAGTTTTTAAAAAAATAAAATTGAGGCAATTTATTTATTCGTTCAATTTAAAAAAAAAAAATCTTAATGCATGTTATTTTATGTATAGAAACCATAAATCTAATATAAATTTTTATTTTATTTTATAATGGTATGCGATAAATTTGAACCCAAGTTCAGTACGGTTGTGGAAGTATAACCCTTTTTCTAAATCCAACTTAAATTTCTAAAAGCAATAATAATATAAAAAATTAATTACCAAATACATTAATAATAATAAGATACATGTTGATATCTTGAGTACTTAAGAGGCACCAAATAAATGGGCGGGAGACTGATTATGGATTGGATAGTTGATGTTGGGCC
The DNA here is from genome assembly GCA_037974875.1 of Cicer bijugum. Taxonomy (NCBI): domain Eukaryota; kingdom Viridiplantae; phylum Streptophyta; class Magnoliopsida; order Fabales; family Fabaceae; genus Cicer; species Cicer bijugum. The sequence goes on along the minus strand of JBBPBT010000625.1, from coordinate 2,300,185 downwards.
AACAAGAGGTCAAGCCTCCCACCAAGCAAAACTATTGCTCTAGCATGGACCTCGATGAGAGAATGAGAGAGGGAAGTTTAATTCAACATTGTTTCAATACTTAAAATATAAAACTACTCCGAACAGGGACTTAAATATCGGATAAAACTTTTAAAAAATATCAAACATTAATTATATTTGAATGAGTAGTCACATGCTTTGCTCAAAAGCACACAAATGTTTGGTCATTCAAGCAATTTGTCTAAAAAGAATTCAACAAGTATTTACATTTTAGATCAACTAAAAATATTGATATTATTAAATTAAATATTATATTATTAATTTAAATTCGAAATTTTGTTGTGTGTGAGTTTTGATAACATTTATCATTTTGTCCATAAAAATAAAAATAAAAAATACAATTTTTTTATTACACGTTTAGAATTTCATTAGAGTTAAAAATTAATTTTATAAATTTCTTATTATTTCAAGCAATATTTTAAAAATTAAATTGGACATCCAACTATTATGATTATGGTTCAAGAGCATTAATGATTGAACTACTCAAATAATACGAATTATGTTGGTTTATGGTGAACGAATTAATCAGTCAAGTTCCGTTTTCATTAATTTGAAGACTTAAAACCAAATTTTAGAAGTTTAATATTATATGTATTATTCATGTAAACAAATTTCCGCAGTTAATACAACACAATTATTTGTAAACATTATTTTAGATATAGTTATAATAAAATTTATATATTTATAATTGATTAAGGGTTAGGTAATCAATAGTTTTGGTTCGTGGAGGGTTCGGAGGGTTCGGATCGGAGCGGCGCAATGCCTAGCTGCGGAGGCATGGTGCGGAGCGGCACAAAATAGGAAAACAATCGATCTAGCTGGGTTCGTAGGTCGCACCCAAGTCGCATTTCTCGTGGCCTAAAAACGTGGATTTTTTTTAAAGGGTATTTTAGGTTTTTGCTCTTAATCCTATTTTCATTATCCTTTTCCCTCCTTCAAACACTCTCAGTTTACTGCGAACACCCCCTCATTTCCTGCAAGATCCAGCCGCCACCCACCTTCCAGCCACCATCGTCCATTATCCAAATTCTTCTTTCTTTCTCTCCTTTGTTTCCGTCTTTTGTTCTCTGATTTCTTTTTACTTTCTTACTTATTCCTCAGTTTTTTTTTATTTAGTTCTTTCTTTTTTTATTTATTCCTTCTTTTTACTTATTTCTGCTTTTATTTCTGTGTTTTTATAAAAAAAAATTGCCTTTCATTTTATATTTATCTTTATTTCCTTAATTTTTGTTAGTATTTAAATATATCTTTTGATTAAGAATTGTGACTTTTTATTGGTATTTATGAATATTTCATAGTTTGATTCATTGTTAATTTTGCATAAAAATACATGTTTCTATAGTATTATTTATGTAATTTGTCCAAAAAAATAGTGACCATTCCGGTATCTGTAATCAGTTATCTCAGTTATTGAAATTGGTCGCGACATACCGTTGTCTGAGATTGATTATCTAACTTAAGAGTATGAGTGATAATATGTTAGATCGTTCATCAATGGTCTATGATCTGACATTACCTGTTTAATAAAAATGTTAGACTTATATTTTTTATTTATTTAAATAGATCAAACTCGAATTTACAAAAATACTTGATAGATCGATATATATATATATATTAACATTATATTTTATTTATTTATTAATATTAATATTTGTTATTTTAAATTTGCTAATTATAAATTTATTTTATTTCTTTATTTTTTTAGATGGTTGTTGTATATTAGTTACAATTTTATTAGATTTAATTATATAAAGCCCTAATTTAATCTATTTAAAAAATATAAAATATATTATTTAAATAATATAATACAAAATAGACTTTTAAATAAACTTTTAAATGAGGCATCTTAAAAAAGTCAACTAAAAAAAATATATGATAAAGTATAAATCAAACTCAAATTAAAAATTAATCATAAATTAAACACAAATCCTTTAAAATGTATTTTATCCGATTTATTTCTACCTCTAATTAAAGGTGTGAATGGATATCATTTAAATACAAATTCCAATAATAAAGAGAAAAGAAAGAATACTCTATTCTTGTAGAAGGACAAAGCGTGCGAATAAAGTATGCAGCTGGGTGGCTATTATTGGTAATTGGATATATTTTTGCATCAATGCGTTGTATCGTTTATCTTGTGTCAGGCATATGTATGGCAGATAAACCTAGACTTTTCCTCATTTTGGAATTTGAAGATAATATCTTTTTTTCTTTCCCATTTTTGGAAAGTAGCCCAAACCACGGACATAATAGAAAACTTTTCATTTTCAAATATTCTCCAACTTTTGTCTACTAGTGTATACTCTATACTTTTTTTTTACTCCTTCCATGCTGCATTACGCGAACTATCGATATAAGATTATTTTACACAATAATAAAATAAAAATATAATATTTTTTAACTAAATTATTATTGTTAAAAATTAATGGATTATCAATATTATAAAAGATATTAAAAGTGATATTATTAGTAAAACTAATAGTATAATTGAAAAAATATATTGATAATTAAAATAATTTTAAAACAAATTATTTTATAAGGGAACCACTCATTATAAAATAGATGAAGTAATATTTTATAATTATTTATACTTTTGTCATGAAATAGTTTCTATATTTTAAAATACATGTTTAAGATATATATAGAGAACGACTAGTTTAGCAAAACATATATTTTTTTTTTAGATATTATATTTTTTCAATCTTATCATAAATATAAATTATAATTGATATTTTGAAAATTATATATATAATATTAATGTGATAATATATTTTTTTATAATTAAAATTATACTGAAAATTAAAAATAATATCTATTTTAAAATACCTTTTTTTTTATTATATTGATATTCATTGTAACACTTTGGGGTTATTACATTGTAACTATATTTAATAGCTGATTTTTTTACACAGTATACTTTTAACAACATTAGTCATGCAAACTGAAAGTAAAATCGTGAGGAGGGGCAAGGGTGATGAATATTAATTTTCTCTTTTATTTTGATGAAAAGGACGAATTTGTTTTTAATCAAAGGGTAATGAATTAGGGTGGCAACAAGTGGAAGTAAGATCGTCGTTGATTAAAGTATCTTTTCAACCGTCCATCTTTATTTCTATGCCCACACGAGTCAAAAGGTACCAAAGATAGCATATTTTATTCTTTTCCATGATTCTTGGCAACTTGCAACTTGCAACTTGAAAAATGAGTCTTCTGCTTTCTTTTGTTCCTAAACCCACGTGCCAAACATATAGCTTAAGGTATTATATGTTATACATATAAAAAATCATATTATATATCATCTAAAAATTATGACCTGTTTAAAGAATTAAATTATAAGAAACATATAGAAATTTTAACATGTCTTTTTTCAAGGACGTAAATACTTGTTTAAGTACGATATTTCTTTGTCTCTAAACTTTTTTGACTATTTTAACTTTTTATATATAAATATATATATAAATTTAAAATTAATTATAAGTTAATTATTTTAGTTAAATATTAGTTACAAATTAATTACTCTAGTTATAAATTAATTATGTTAATTTTGATATATAAATTTTATTATATCTATTGTAACATCTTTTTTATTTGACCACTGCAAAAACTATCTATATTTTTTCTCTTCGATGATTTGATCCGAAAATTCTGTATATTCTATTATGGTATTAGAGTGTTAATTATTCTGCTATTTTTTAAATAAATAAAAAAATTTGAATTTTTTTTTTTCATATAAACTTAATTGATTTATCTTTTCTTTCTTATTTGATTCTTAAATAATTTGTTCATTTTTCTATCTTTTCTCTAGTTAAAACTAGCTCTTTGTCTTTATTTCTTCATTTTCTTCTCTTTTCCACTCAAATTTCAAGTTAGACCGCGTTAAAAAGTTACACAAAATAATATCTTGCGTAGAGATGTAAAATTGATTCAACACCTACTAGAACAAACTAAAAAGAAGCAAAATTGCATTAAAATCATTTTTGTTCTTATTTCATATGAAAAATAAAGTCTTCCAAAAAAAATTAGTCAATTTATTTTCAAAATTTTAAAATCATTTAGTCTATGTATTTCATATTTTTTATTGTATTTTTTTTAGTGAACATATTTTAGTTTGCAAGGGAATATTAGAGATATAAATTTTATTACATCTTAGTTACTTTAGTAAGAAATTAGTTACTCCAATTAAAAATTAGTTGTTCTAATTTAATTAGATAAATAAACTTCATTATACCTACTAACGTAATACTCTTCTACAAATAAGAAACTTACAAATTCTTATAAATTATACAACTAATATTCTTATAAATTAATATAGCTTCATTATACAAAATACAACTAATATTCGTATAAATTAAAAAACTTATAAATTTAAAATTTTTATACACTATAAATATCACCTTTAAATTTTTTAAAAAATATATATTAAAAAATATTTTTCAAATTATATATGCGCAACGTGTATAGATTATATTCTAGTTTAATATTAAATTTCCCTCTCTTAATCCTCGTGCATAAGAGGTAGTAGTAATTATCTAAAGAAGATTAATTTCATGTGTATGGAAATCTCAAGCTAAGTTTGTCCAGTGTGGTCTTTTCCATTACCATGCCTAGAATTAGTCCATTATGTTTTTTATTTATTGAACTTAATCCATTATGTTTGACTTAAAGTAAAGTGGGCTAGCTCTATATATTCTTTGATGCTTATACCACTAATGGCAAAGAAGAATAAATTAAGATCAAAAAATAGATTTTCCCATGTTATACCATTCACATCATATCTCTAAGATCTCAATTTTAATGAACTGTTGAATGACTCAAAAAATGAACCGTTAAACAAAATTTTGTCAATGAGTATTACACTGCTTAATAGAAAAGTTAAATGCTATTTTTGAAAGAATTAAACTTTTTAATGTATTTAGTCTTAATCATTAATTAAATATATAACTTTTTAGTTATTATTGTTGTTTATATTTTATTCTAAATAAAATAAATGATTTTATTATTCTTATATTAGAGTAGAAATTAATTTTGAGTAAAAATAAAAAAATACAAAAGTGGATTGAAGGTAAAATAAAAAATAAAAGTAATATATACTTGTATAGTTTTCCCTATAAATAGAGCCATATACAAGACATCTCTCCATATCAAACAGCTCTAAGAGGTCTCTTCTAAGAAAAGCAAGCACCCCTTTCGAGTTTCGATCTGAAGCCATTCCCTTTTCAATTTCAAGCTTTCATCTTCTTAGATGTGGTGTTTATTATTGCCCGCATAATTTTTATTTGTTGTTTTCTCTCTCAAATATTCATCTTAAATCAATTTTCCATGAATATGAGACGTTGACGATGCTGTTGACAGAAGATAGAGAGCACCGATGATAAAATACATGAAAAATAATGTGTCGTATTTATTTGTGCTTTCTATACTTCTGTCATCACTCTTCTGATATCTTAATTATTCTAATATGTAAAAATAATTAGTATTACATTTTTAAGTTTATTCAAAATGAAAAAAATTATCATTAATTGAAGTAACTGTATTTGGTACTATTTTACAACCATCTCTAAAGATATTCGAACTATGTCCTTAATAAATATTAGAATATAAAACTTTTATGATTAATCTAATAATTCTTTAACAGAAATTAATCTTACATAGTTCGTCTATATTACGTGTTTATGTCACAAGTATACATGTGTATTAAAGTTACTTTTCTTGATGTCGTAATATTTTCTTCACTTTGATCGATAAAAATGAAAATTCCTGATTTATACGTATTCCTTTTTGCTGTTAAGAAAAAATGTCCTTATTTACAGTTTGGAACTTTACATGAATGATTCTAGATTTGAGGTAATAATATTCCCCGGTACTTTGGTATAGTGAGACATATTGAGGCTGTGATTTTTCTTTGCCACTATAACTGTCCATCATATATATGTTTTTAATATTTATTTATCTTAAGTTAATTACTAGATAGTTTTAGGAGTTAATTCATTGTTTTATTCTGATGCTTTTTAGTTCTTGAATTTAATTTATTAACTAAATATTTTTTATAGTTTTGTTTTGTTTCAACGACTCAACGAAGGAACAACTTTCCATCATCAAGCGGCAGAATAAATGTTTAAGTGGGTTTACATATTTTTTAGGAGATCTTTAATTTGAAAATTCTTACTATCCATTAACATTTACTCATACTAGAAAGACACCAAATTATGTAATTTATCGAACTAATTAGGAGCAATACTTCGAAGAATCAATGGTTTCATTCTCATTGAAGAGTTCGTCTTTTATGTATATTGATTTTATTTCCATATCCTCAATCAAAATTATATGTAATTGGTTCTTGTTTATTTCAATGTAAGTTATTTTTCATTTTAATGAACTTTGATTTATCTAATTATTCATTTTCAATAATTGGTCATTGTTGGAATGATTAGAGTTTTTCTTCACCATTGAAAAATAGATTGTACGAACTTAGTAATAATAGGAATAAACATAGTAATAGTAGTAATAATAGGACTATGACTTAAGTATTATGTGTTCTTATGAATCTCCAAATCTTAATGGTTTATCACCTAAGAAGTTAAGGATTTCGGTATGTTAAAAGGATTTATGAGGCAATGAATTGTCCTT
>JBBPBT010000625.1:2270887-2281109 GCA_037974875.1 Cicer bijugum | reverse complement strand
CTATTATTTTATTATTTTTTGTGAGTCTAAATGGCGGACTCATAGGTTCAATATTTTGTCAATTGAATTTTTTAAAAAAAAAAATATGGAAATTTATTATTCTATAAAAAATAATCAAAAATTTTATTTTCTAAAAAAGTTGATTTTTTTTTTCCTAAAAAAAACCAAAAGCATTTTATTTATTGAAATTTTCTATTAAAAAAATTCAAAGATAAATTTAAAAAAGAAGACTCACTTAGCCCACAAAGTTCTATAACATGTTTAGTTTTGCCAGCTTTTTAACTATGAAATATTTCGACATCTCCAACATTTGAGCTAAAATCAATAATTTGTGGACTTGTGAAATTGATATCTATAGTGTGGTACAAACACTATAGTACAATCAGGCTCCACATGTATAAATAAATATATTTAATTATATATTTATTATTTATACATACAATCATCTAATATTTTGTTTATTGTAATATATATTTGTTTTAATATTTTTTTGGATGCTTTTATTTAGTTAAATATTATTATTGTTTATAAAAATCTTGTTGATATATATTTTAATGGCAATAAATCTTATAAAATAAATGATTAAGTTTTATGAATGGTTATCTACTAATGATTGACTTGAGTTTTATTCAAGGAACATGAATTGTATATGTGAACAAACAAGAAGTCATTCACATCATCAAAGTTCATAAGTATCTATTATTGAAGATAATGATTATTCAAGATATATGTATCAATAATGATTATCTACTCAATAATGAAATAATCTCAAAAAGAATATATCATGTATCAATTATTCAAGATAATGATTATTACATCTTCAAGATAACATTTTCATGAAGAAGAACAAATACATTTATACAATTAATAATTACACCATCTTATAAATCAAAACAAATCATATGAATCAAAATTAATTTAAACTATAAAAGGGCCACAATTCAAACATCATTTATTGTGATTGACATTACTACTTCAAAAATCTCTTTATAAAGATGTTTTAATGATAATGAATTTTAATTAGACAAATATCTAATTAATTATGATTTTATTAAGTGATCTAATATGTGTTTCTGAATATATTAATCATAAGACATATTTTTATAAAACTTAAACAAGTTTCTAAAACTGTGAGCACGTTCATTATCCTCAAAAGTAGAAGTGTTCATCATCAATCTCATTAATTGAAGAACTAAAGATATTTGTTAATGATAATCAAAACATAAATGACAAAAAGAATATTTCTTTTATTATTCAAAGAAAAAGAATGCGGGTCATAACACAAAAGAACATTCTCATATGACACAAAGAGCAAAAGAAATAATGTGAAAAGGGATAAACTAACATTGTTCACACATGCAAAGACAAACCCACTATCTATGAATATTTGATTATATTTTTCAGTCATACTCATACATGTTCATCAGCGTTAAGGACATTCAGACGCGAGGACATTGAGAAGAAAATGTTCAACAATACAAGTACAAACGACAACTCATTGCAAGTTAACACATCCTACTTTATAACTTATGACATGCTTACTCAAGTTGTCAAAATGATGATCAAGTTCCTCTATCATGTTCGCAACAGAATCACGTGTCTTCATACTGGTAATAACGTCTTCATATAAAGTTGTAGATAATCATAAACATCTTAAAATAAAATAAATATTACCCAAAAATAAGAGGATGTTTACCTAAATTGCAAATGTCATTTAAGCAACTTACTATAACACCTTGGAACATGTATCCAACAATTATATATGTTATTTATAGAAACAACGAGTCTTTCCAAGTCTATAAATAGAATGTGCTTCAAGGTGGAATCTCCAAGAGACTACAACCAAATATACTTGACTTTCTTACGTGTAAAACTATCAAAGTTTTCTTCAATTATCAAGAAACACACTACTGCTCTTTGACATAGATTTTAAGATCAAACTTTTGAGTGTGTTATTAGTTCAACCTATTTCAATGATAGTGTTGTGATCAGATCCAAAACAAATCATCATCTTATTGTAAGTATCATCAAGTTTGTCTAGTTGATAGAAAATTTGAGTGATTTGTGTAAGCATATTGTGACTAAGAAAATACATGTGTATAGTCAAGTGTGACTAGAGGAAGACGGTTAAGTTGAAAGGTTGCTTAACTTACTAGTAAAAACTTCACGAGTTGTGAGTACTAGATTAGCCCATGTTGAGTGAACCAAAATATATCTTTTGTGCGATTACATTACCCTTATCTTTTATTATTATGTTATTTCATTGAAACACACTACTATCAAATTTAAATGTAATTATGTTCTTAAACATTCTTAAAACATGAGTAGATTCATCATACTGATATAACATTATCAAATTTTATCTTATAAATAATGTTAAAGTGCAAATTTTAAAGGGTAACAATTCAAACCTCTTTTTTTGTGACCATTAAATTCGCTTCACTCCACCCTTGCATGAGTCTAATACATGCGCACAAGTGTCGAATTCACCCCGTCAGTGATCACACTTATTCATACACCATCATACGTCTGCGTTTTACGCCATATAAACCATAACAACTTAATCTGCTCAACAATTACTTACTCCTCTTTAGATGAACTACTATATAAAGGATATCATATCTTCAGATGTAAGACATGTCTTTATTTTTACCCCACACTTCCTTCAACTTCTACCAACTTAAGCGTTAGAGTACTTGCAGGTACCGCTATGAGAATTGAGTCATCTTCAATAATTGTTTGCTGCCACCAATAATTGTATCTGGCAGTCTCTAAAGATCTTGACCGTATCAACTTCATATGCAAAATATCCACAATTATATAACGACGATCAAGCAGTAAAATTATTTAAAACCAAATTATCATTTTACACGTTCTTGTAGATGTTGTGGTGCATATTCAGTAAGGTTGACTCAACTTTAAACAATATACATATAAAAAATCAATTAAAGATGTTTAGTTTTGACGACGCAACACTATGTACGGACAATGAATTAAAAATATTAAAGCTTTAATGAATACTTGAGACAAAACTCATATCTAAGTCATATTTCCAATAAACCTATAATACCTAATGCCTTAAGATTTTGGATGAAGATGTGATGTCAAATTCTCGTTTGGTCCTAGAACATTTAGCCCTAATTCAACTTGGTAAGAGAATGAGAGTTGATCCTAGTGTATTTGATCTTTAGACTGAAAGTTTTTTTGGCAACATATGTAAGATGTATGCTCTCTTAGTTGTAATGATGATGTAAGTATAATATGTGAGTGACTCACACTTGGGGGAGAATGTCGGGTTCAAGTGTGAGAGGTTAAGTCTCACATCAAATATAAAAGATCTAAATGTTGGGTGTACAAGAGAGGTGACTCATATACCTAATATTTTAAAGTTTTGAATGGAGATATTTGCGTCTTAAGGAGTTTGGTCTGTTGTTGATCTCCTTGTCCCAAAAATTTCTCAACGAGTTCAAAATAACTATGATACATAAGATAATTTGTGATTTATGAGATTGAACTATAATATACAAGACAAGTTATCACAAATAAAATTTTTAAAATCGTTATAATACACGAGACAAGTTTTCATTCATGCTCTTGAAAATTGAATAAATTTTATCTTTACAATTGTGATTAAGTTTTGTGTGCTTCTATTTAGTTTATATATTTAATAAATAAATAAGAAAATTATATAGTCATATTTTATAATTCTTCATATTCTTTTATTCCTAAATTTCTAAGCATATCTATAATTTATATAAATTAATATATTATTTTTTTAACATATTGAGAAATAATATTGATCTTATAAAACTCAACATTTAACAAATAAAAAAAATATACATTCATATTTTATAAATCTTCATATTCTATTATTCCTAATTTTCTAAGTATATTCATAATTTATATAAATTAAAATTTTTTTTGAACATAAAAGTGCATATGAATATGTGCATTTCACACCCCCTAGAAAATTGCTAATGGGATCGTCCGAAAGTGAACACACGTGGGCCGATTCGAGACCCAAAGTTGTAAACCCGTTATCCGTATCCATCCCAGCTTGTAGACTTCCGCCCGTTTCGTTCTCGACCTCTTCCTTTTCTCGCCGACGGTGCCAACTTCTTTTTCTTCAACTATGTAAGTACCCTCTCTCTGTCACACACACAGTTAACACCTTCTTCAGTCCCATTCATTCATTTGTTTGGTATGAAACCCGATTACTGACATAGCTTTGCTGTTTCTCAAACAATTTTCGCATTTCGCTGAGAATGCACAAAACCCCGATAGTGTGTGGTAGAGCTGTCCTTTTTCAAACTTATGCATTACCCTTGTCTCAATTGTTACTATCCGTGCGTCATCATTCATCTACCAATTTGTTGGTTGCAGGTTTTCTCCTTCTCCAACAATTTCATTTCTCTTTTCTTTTATGTCGAAATTTGTTTCAGCTTTTCAAATTTAATCTTTGGTTTTTGGTTTTGTTTGATACGAAGGGCTTTCCTATAACACTAATGAAACTGTTCTCAGAGACACCTTTGGACACCATGGGCAAATCATCGAAGGTGAAATCAACAATCTTTTTCAAATCTTTTGGATCCTCAAATTGGTTATATTGCTACTGATTTTTTTTTTTTTTTTTGCAGTTAGAGTAATTTGTGACCACAAGACTGGGGAATCACAAGGGTATGGATTTGTGAGGTTCAATTCTGAAACTGCAGCTGCCACAGCTCGCAAAGAATTGCACGGCCAGGTCATTCAAATTTGATATGATTCCACTTTATTATATAATAATATACTCTCTTAAATATAATTTTAATACTTTATCTTTTCCATAACATTTGTTTTTCTTTTATATTTTTTATTTATTTTGTATTTTTTGATAATAATCTCTTCTAACAATTGTCAATTTATTCTTCACTATTATATTCTCTCAAAAATAAAATTTATTTATTCAATAATGAACTTACACATGAAAAAAACTTTCTTTGTATGTTTTGATTGAAATATACGTGAAATGAATAATATTTTTATTTGTACTTTAATTTGATATTCAGATTCTGTATTCTTAGCTTTTAGTCTATCGATTTGAATTGAAGTTCTTTGACTTGAAAGACAAATCTACGATCATCAGCCGTGCAATTCTTTGTGATTCCCCAGTCTTGTGGTCACAAATTACTCTAACTGCAAAAAAAAAAATCAGTAGCAATATAACCAATTTGAGGATCCAAAAGATTTGAAAAAGATTGTTGATTTCACCTTCGATGATTTGCCCATGGTGTCCAAAGGTGTCTCTGAGAACAGTTTCATTAGTGTTATAGGAAAGCCCTTCGTATCAAACAAAACCAAAAACCAAAGATTAAATTTGAAAAGCTGAAACAAATTTCGACATAAAAGAAAAGAGAAATGAAATTGTTGGAGAAGGAGAAAACCTGCAACCAACAAATTGGTAGATGAATGATGACGCACGGATAGTAACAATTGAGGTAAGGGTAATGCATAAGTTTGAAAAAGGAGAGCTCTACCAAACACTATCGGGGTTTTGTGCATTCTCAGCGAAATGCGAAAATTGCTTGAGAAACAGCAAATCTATGTCAGTAATCGGGTTTCATACCAAACATATAGGGTTTTGTGTGTAATCCCTCACAGTTTTGTCCTTAGTAAAATGCATCTTGGTGGGTTAAGGAGTGTGGATGTTGTTTGTAAACTATCTTTAGCCTCAATTCCCAAGCCATGTGAGACTTTTTGGTGTTCTAAAATATTAGCTATCATCAAGGCTGAGGGGATCTGTTGTCGCTCGTGTATGTCTTAGACACTTGTTTCCCACATAGGGTGCCAATGATCCGATCTGGATCTGAGGTAGTGGTTGGAGTAAAGACGGTACGAAGGTTGTGGGAAGCTTTCCTTCTCAGAAAGGGGGTGTTATACCTGCAAACTCTCTTATGCTCAAGTTAGAGTTTGAGTTAGAGGTAGCATGAAATGAATTTTGTACCTTTTTCGCTGTTTAGCTTTCCATTTATAGGAAGAATTAGGTCAAATCTTGAAGGATCTAACAAGAGAATCTCGGCGCGATTCTTGCCCTTGCCATTAATGTTGTGTTCGTCCATTACAGTAGTAGGGGAAAGAGCCATTGAGGCTAATATGGGATTCTCATGGATGGGCCTGTCATCAATATGGTTTTGGCGGGATGGGGTCTAAGCCCATTCCAGAACAATAAGCTTATCTGTAAACACTGAAGAACAGTCAAATGTATCATATTGTTTTGACATCATATCTTGCTGATGTTTGTAGTTGACACAAGAATCTTGCACAATGTTGTCCTTTTCTTGGCTACATTTAGTTTACTGTGATATGGTCTTGATAGGAGGATTTAAGTTAATTCAGGCATGCTATTTTCTGAATGATGTACTACATTTAATATATAGCAGCTGATTTGATTAATGAATTCTTGGCTTGGACTTATAATTATTTTGAACATATCAATCTCTTTGTGAGAGTTGTGAATCATGTGAACTGATGCTTTATGTTTCTTTTGACCTTTTTTTCCCTTTAGGATAGCGCTGTCGTGACTTCTGTCATTTCTCTGTATGTAAGCAGGCTATGTAATCTATATCTGATTGATTGTCCAGCTTAACTTTGAAGCTTACTATTGAAGATTAAATTCAATTGTTTTTTTTTCTGTATTTTTGGTGATTTTCCTGAGTCATACTAATAAACCTAATTGGTGATGGTGTTACTGTTTATATATTTGCGATGTAAACGCACTCTTGCATATATAGCCAAATATGCTGGAATTCCTTCTGAATAAGTAGATTTCAGTAATATTTAAGATGGTTATGTGTTGTATTACACAAAGGATTTGCCAGTTTCTATTTGGATATTTTTCTGCATTGTTCAACTTTAATACATATCCCTTGTGTCATTAAAAACAAATAAAGATAGAACTTGTAAGAGAAGCAAAGCAAATCAGGGTATTTTCATGAAGTTTTTCCCTGAAAGTGTTTTTTTTGAGGTTACCTAGGAATTATCGAGCAGGAGGCTGAGGAACTCTGCTATGACTGGTGCTCACTTTTCATCCATTAATTTTCCATTGATAGACACAAACAATGAAGAGGTATACAGTTTAATTAAGGTTTTCTTGAATAACCAATAGACATTCTTTAGACTTGGTCGGTACTATAACGATTTAGAGACGATGTATATGACTATAACTTGTTTCTAGTATTATCTTATAAGTTGTGGAAGAGGGATTTGACATACAATTTAATATTCATTTAGGAATACAAATATGTGTTCTCATATGTTTGTATAATAACTAGCATTCACTAGTCTCTTGTCTATACTGCTTTCTGTCAGCCCGCAGTTTAAAATCTGTTGCAAACTACCAACTTGTAGTTAATTCAGGTTGTTCGCAATGTTTTTTAAGATCCTTGTTAGAAAAATAGACTTGAGCAACTTATGAAATTATTTTTTACTTTTATTAGTGAAGGAATTCCCCATCTAACTCCCCACCATATTGTCTTTTGGGTGGAACTAGAGCAGTTTCCTAGTGGACTTTCGCCTTCAAATATTCTAATTCAAATATTTTGATGGAACATGTGAACAAGGTTGTTAATTGCATTATCCTTGTATCAGTATATGATGATACACAACATAATACCAATAATAATGGAAATTTTGCAAGAAAATGGCTTTTGTATATTTCTGGTTGCTGATCTCAACTGTGGTTTTTGTGAGCTCTAGGAATTCAGGCTGAGGGAAGACCAGCTTGGCTCACACACTATGAGGTCTCATGGATATGCAGTAGCTAAAACACACATGCATGATTGGATCATACTATTGCTCCTTGTATTGATTGATATCATCTTATACATTATTCATCCTTTCTATCGCTTTGTTGGGAAGGATATGATGGCTGATCTCAAATATCCGCTGCAGAGCAATACAGTTCCTGTTTGGGCTGTTCCAGTAAGTTTGCTGATTCAAATATAACACATGTAAATGTATTTCTCTTCCTGAATAATTACTTTAACATTGTCAGTTACTATCATTGTTAGGTCTTTGCAATTTTATTGCCTATAGTGATCTTTTTTGTCGTCTATATTCGAAGGAGAGATATCTATGATCTTCATCATGCCTTACTGGGTATTAATTTTTAAATACCCTTATTTGTTTGATTGCTATGTAGCAAATTATATTTGCTAATTGGAACCAGTTAAAGTGGATTACAAGAAGTTGTTTGCTTGGTGGTACAGGTCTACTGTTCTCCATTTTAGTAACAGCCGTGATAACTGATGCAATAAAAAATGCAGTAGGGCGACCTCGGCCTGACTTCTTCTGGCGGTGTTTTCCAGATGGAAAGGATGTATGTCTTCCTCAAGAATTTTAGGTTTTTAATTTATGTTTGTATGAAAAAGGAAATTTTCTAGCAATCAATTAAGATTATTCTTAGTAGCAGCCATATTTATAGTTGACAACTTCTTGTTAGGTTTATGATAAATGGGGAGATGTCATTTGTCATGGTTACAAGAATATCATCAAGGAAGGACATAAGAGTTTCCCAAGCGGCCATACTTCATGTATGTAGCATTTATTATATATGACTGGTTTTTCGATGCTCATAACTTGGTGTAATTAAGTTTCTAGAGAAATGGATGGTGGAATTAATAGAACTTATGCAAAGCATTGCTTTTTTTAAGTAATTTCAATTTAAATGCAGGTTCATTTGCTGGTCTCGGTTTTTTATCATTGTATCTGTCTGGAAAATTAAAAGCATTTGATCGCAAAGGTCATGTTGCGAAACTTTGCGTTGTATTTCTACCACTACTTTTTGCATCACTTGTTGGCATTTCTCGAGTTGACGACTACTGGCACCACTGGCAGGATGTATTTGCGGGAGGTCTAATAGGTTAGCCCATGTTTTGCATCTCAATTAGTTGCAAATTAACTTGGTTTGCAGTTAAACCAATAAAAAAACTGTTTAGTTGGCACTTTACTATGTGAGATTTCTTCTTTCAGGGCTTGTAGTAGCCACTTTTTGCTATTTGCAGTTTTTTCCTCTTCCTCATCATCCTGAAGGTATGCCTCGGTGCAGATTCTTTTAGCTAATATATATTACATAATTTATTGGCAAATGTTTGTTCTTAAATCCTTCTATATGCATTAATATTATATTTACACATACTTTGAGCTTTTCACCTCATGATACACCTTGTCTAGAGGTTTCGATTCTAGAAACGAATTCAAAACCAATTGTACACCTAGAGACATCAAGACAAATAATTTGACATGTTTGCGTTGCATAATAAGGGGGGAAGTAAGCACTAAGGGGGAAAGTAAGCACTATAGCCGGTTCATATTTTGATATAATTTATGGATCAAGTCCATCTAAAGTTATGCTAAATAATCATGAATCACTTAAAACAATTTCCTTTCAAAAATCACCTAGTTTAAATTTGTATCGGTTATGAACTACAGCGACAACAATATGATGATGGTGTACATATTCTGTTATTATCTGCAGGTTGGGGGCCATATGCTTATTTTAAGACGTTGGAAGAATTGCGAGGTATGGCGCAAGCTCCTAATGCTCAAAATGGTAGTGAAGCTCAAGTCGAGAACCAAGAGGGACAAAGTCACCATGTGTGTATGGGTTATTTTTCTTAATTTTATATGTACTATTAACTTTACGATTTATTAAATTAGCTGTTAATTTTTAAAAATTGCGAATTATTGTAATAAAATATTAAAATTTAATTAAAACATCACAACGAGTTTACTCTTTAAGCTATTTTTAATTAAAAATATTGAATATGTAGATAAATATTTATTAACTAACTTTATATGTGTTTAAATTGTTGTAGAGAAAATCATAAAATATAAATAATTTATAAAATTTAATGAATGTTTCATAAAAGATTAATATGAGATATATATTGTTGTAGTATTTGGTAGAATTTTTAATTACTATAACCTTTTAGTTGAACTAATTAATGTTGAAATTGAGATAAAAAAAACTAATAGTATAAAATGTAACTTAAATAATTAAATTAAGATAAAATAAATTTAAGAAGTGAAAGCGAAAATTTAGTTAAACTTAAAAGATTATATTTTTGTCAAATTTTTATTATAATATTTTGATCTCCTATTTAAAATTGGTCAACTCATTTTAAAAACTTAAGTTTTAGTTTCTCGTTCTAAATAATGATGTAATAATAAATATTAAATGGAG
>JBBPBT010000625.1:2230828-2263218 GCA_037974875.1 Cicer bijugum | reverse complement strand
AAAAAATAAATAATAAATTTTTATTTTAGACAAACTTCTTTTTAAAATTTAAAAAAAAAAGTGAGCATAATCTTTATTTTATATACATACTTTTTAATTTCTTATAATATATCTATATCTAAAACATCTTTAAATATATATATATATATATGTATATAATAAATTAATAATAAATATAAATAAACAAATAACACTATTGCTATCAACACCCCCTTAAATTACTACCCACACCCCTCAAATATTAAAAAAAAAATAAAAATATCCAAATTACCTTTCCCTTTATTTCACCTTCTTCGTAACTCATCTTCTTCCTCTTTATTCTATATTCAACATATATTCATCTTCTTCATAACTCATTTTCAATATTTTGTTTAACATATACGTGAACTTCAATTTACATAGGTTTACGTTACGTAACCTTATGTAAATTGAAGTTCACATACATGACTTATTTTTCAACTTTTATTGATTACGCAATCTGAGTTCACATACATGATTTATTTTTCAAAATTCATTGATTATACAATCTCAGTTCACATTAATGTACGTGAATTCAAATTACGTACATTTTAAGGGTTAAATTTTAAAACTCTATTGATTATACAATCTGAGTTCACGTATGTGTACGTGAATTTAAATTGCATAGCTTCTAAAATTTTTAATTTTTTTTAACATACGTGAACTCAGTTCATGTAATCCTATAACTTGTTCACGTAAAATTCCAAAATTTAAAAAAAAAATACAGACCAATAAACATACTTTTTATGTAGCTTTAACCACAATTTGATGATGATGTATTGTAGGTTATAAGTGAATGATGTAAGTTTTTAATGATTATGAGTTTTGGTTAATGAGGTATGATGGTTTTTTTATGTGAGTTATGAGGTGTGATGAAAGTTGATAAATATGAGTTATGAGATAATAAATTTGTAACATTGATGAAATGATATTTTAGATATTTTTTATTTAATTTTTGAATGGTGTGAGTAGTAATTTGAAGGGTTTTGTAGCATTATTAAACAAATAATGAAGCATGGTTAATAAATAGGATTATAAAAATAAAAAATAAAAAAATGAAGGGAGCATTCCGGTGGCAAAAGGAAGAAGTTGGTTTTGGCGCCAGAGGTTAGTCACCTCGTGTCGTTCAAAGGTGAGAAAACCCCCAACGAAACCGCTCATTTCTTCATTCCATGATTTCTCTTCTTCCTTTCCATTTTCAATCCCATTCCTTTCATCATTACCACAAAATCTGATCCACTGCATTGATTTCATGGCTTCCAAATCCAAATCTCAAACCCTAGACTTAAACTCCACCTACTTATTAACCACCGCTCTTCAATCCCTCAATCTCCCAAAACCCTCCCTCCCACTCCCACCACTCCCATCTTCATCTTCCTCCATTCCCCACTCCAAACTCATCCCTAACACCCGCTTCCTCATCGACGCTTTCCGCCACTCTGCCGACTTCTCCGTTTCCTACTTTCTCTCTCATTTCCACTCCGATCACTACACCGGCCTCTCCTCCTCTTGGTCTCGCGGCATCATTTACTGTTCCCCCACCACGGCCCTCCTCCTCCTCCGCATACTCAACATCCCTTCCCCTTTCATCCACCCTCTCCCCCTCCACCAACCTGTTCTAATCGATGGCTCCCATGTCACTCTCATCGACGCCAATCACTGCCCCGGCGCCGTTCAGTTCCTCTTCCACGTTCCCTCGTCAGGAAAATCCTTTAGGTACGTTCATACAGGTGACTTTCGGTTTTCTCCTTCAATGATATTAGACCCTGCACTTGGTTCATTTATTGGTGCGGATGCTGTGTTTTTGGATACAACTTATTGTCACCCTAAGTTTGTTTTTCCTTCGCAAGACGAGTCTGTTAATTATGTTGTTGATGTTGTAAATCAGTGTGATGGTGGCGATGATGTGTTGTTTCTTGTTGCTACTTATGTTGTTGGTAAGGAGAAGATTTTGCTTGAGCTTGCTAGGAGGTTAGGAAAGAAGGTACATGTGGATGCTAGGAAAATGGAGGTTTTGGAGGCTCTTGGGTATGGAGAGAGTGGTGAGTTTACTGAGGATGTTTTACAGACTAATATTCATGTTGTTGGATGGAATGTGTTGGGGGAGACTTGGCCGTATTTTAGACCTAATTTTGTTAGGATGAAGGAGATTATGATTGAGAGGGGCTACTCAAAGGTTGTGGGTTTTGTGCCTACTGGCTGGACTTATGAAGTGAAGCATAGTAAGTTTGCAGTTAGGTCTAAGGATTCGTGTCGGATTCATCTTGTGCCTTATAGTGAGCATTCAAACTACGATGAGCTTAGGGAATATGTGAGGTTTTTGAAACCAAAGAAGGTTGTTCCGACTGTGGGTTTAGATGTTGAGAAGAGTGATAGTAAACATGTTGACAAAATGAGGAAGTATTTTGCTAGGTTGGTTGATGAGACGGCTAACAAGAAAGAGTTTTTAAAGGGTTTTAAGAAGTGTGATTCCGGTGTAGTGAGTTTTGAGGCCGGTAAGGATGTTATTGATGATTCAGAACCAGGGCAGAACATTGAGAAAGAAGTGAAGCCATCTGATACAGGAGAGGATAAAAGTATTAATCTGGATGTTGTTGCGAGTCTGCCATCTTCTACGGTAGAAACTTGCATACAAGATCCTATATTGCTAAATGATGAAGAAAAAGAGAAAGTCATTCAAGAACTTAGTTGTTGTTTGCCCACCTGGGTCACCCGAAGCCAGGTGTTAGATCTGATCAACATCTCCGGTAGCAATGTTGTTGAAGCTGTTTCTTATTTCCTTGAACGTGAAACTGAATTTCACGAGCAAGTAAATTCTGGTCAATCTTCAGCTCCAACACCCAAGTGTTGCTCATCGAATGACACCAGTCCTATTTCAAAATCAAACATCAATACAAACACCACTTTCAAAAAGCTGGACATTTTTCCAAGTCAAGACTCTAAATTCACTAACCTAAGGGACACGTTACCAAATCACATTTCCCCTTCCAAAAGAAAGAGGAGAAGTGAAAGTAAGCCAAACAAGAAAGTAAATGTCAAAGCAAAATCAGAATCAAGTGGTTCAAAGCAGTCAACAATAACAAAATTCTTTAGCAAAGCAATGCCTAAGAATCCTACTGATACCCAATCTGATCAATTTGGATCGAAACCCGATGAAAGCTTCAAAGTTGAAGAATTGTTGCCAACTGAGGCTGGAAACTTGTATAAGCATGAGATTGATCAGTTTCTACAAATAATAAATGGGAACGAGTCATTAAAAAAGCAAGCAATTACTATAATTGAGAAGGCAAAAGGAGATATCGGTAAGGCAT
Organism: Cicer bijugum; assembly: GCA_037974875.1. NCBI lineage: Eukaryota > Viridiplantae > Streptophyta > Magnoliopsida > Fabales > Fabaceae > Cicer > Cicer bijugum. The sequence continues at coordinate 2,259,889 of JBBPBT010000625.1, read as the reverse complement.
TGGATATATATTACTGCAATTCTTGCAATCTAGGTGAAAATGAGATATCAGTTCAAGGGGAAAGCAAAACTGACAGACCTTTAGAGAAGAAGCATGTGTCACAAGAGTTGAGAGTTATACCTGATATTTCTATGCATAAAGTGTTAAAAGATAATGTAGATGCAACTCATGTATCTCTACCATCTGATAAGTACAACCCTAAGGAACATGGTTTGTGTTGATTTTATTTTATTTTATTCCCCCCGTGCCCCAAAAATTATCTCCGTTTAGAAGTATTTATTCAATTTTATATTTGCACTTTATAGTCAAGATCTATATTGTAAAATATGTATACAACTGGCGTAAATGAGCAGCGTGTTGGAGAGATGGACAGCCTGCACCATATTTACATCTTGCACGAACCTTCAACCTGCTTGGGGATGAGAAAGGAAAGATAAAAGCTACTTCAATACTGTGCAATATGTTCAGAAGGTCCTTTGATACTGATCATGCTCTTTATATTGTCCGTTTCCCACTCCTGTTTATGGAATAATGAAACAGTTTTACCGGTATTTGGCTGATTGAGGAACATTAAATACGTGCAATGTTTCTATCACACAGTTTGTTGGCCTTGTCTCCAGAAGACGTGCTTCCTGCTGTGTATCTATGTACACACAAAATTGCTGCAGACCATGAAAATATGGTAGGTTTATTTCCAGACTAGATAATTTGGAAGTTTTGACTTTCACCATCTATAGCCTTGATGAGATTGAAACTTCAACTTGGGTTTTCATAAAATACAACCTTGATACTGTCCCTGTGCTTTTTTATGTGTTGTGCCAAGTTTTAAAAGCTCCTCTTCACAAGTGTCGGACCTGAGTTCCTTAAAAAACACATTAATAAAATATTGTATTTTACCCCTTCATTGAATCTTGGCTGCAAGGAATGTAACCTAAGTTTCAGGACAATAATTTATTATCTGATGGATAGTAACATGTGGGCATCTAGGAAGCAGGTGCTCATAGTATGAATTAAATTAAAAATTGCCTCTATGATCCAATTGCCAATTTAAAGATCATTTTATTGAAAAATTTATGGAAAACTACATTTCTGGTTGTTAATCATTTTTAGTTCTTTAGTCTTTTCCAGATGACAAACCGACATGTTTGACACTAAATATAGGAGTCTACTATATGTCAATGAGGGTTATTATGCTCTTATAATTTTCCGTGTGGCATGCAATCAATGCAGGAACTAAATATTGGTGGAAGTTTAGTCACTACAGCACTTGAAGAGGCATGTGGGACAAATAGATTGAAAATAAGGGAGATGTATAACAAATTTGGCGACCTTGGTTGGATGATTGCTCTTATAATTTTTGGCTTTTTACTAAACCTATTTAGCCTTTGAGGATTTTGAATAACTGAAATAACCTGGGATTTTAAAGGTGATGTTGCTCAAGAGTGTCGTCAAACACAGAGATTGCTCGCACCACCTACACCGCTTCTAATTAAGGATGTTTACTCTGCACTACGAAAGATAAGGTATTAACTATTAACAACTGTTCTGTTTCTTATTTTAACTCATAGCCATACTTGGGGTTTAATATAGTTTACCACTCAGTGGTTTCCTCCTCCAAAGTTTTGTTGAGAATTATTAATGTGGATTAGGTTCAAGGTGAATCCTAGATATTAAGTGAATCTGACCCTGAGTTCCTTGTATCAAAACTCCTTGTTGATGACTTAATTAGATGATGATATCTGTTAGAGAGTAATATAAGTGTGCATTGAGTGGTATTGGCGCGTCGTAGTTGGAGTTTTATATGAATTATTTGACTTATTGGCTTGAAATTTCAATCATGTTAGTGCATCCTTAGTCCTTTGAGTGTTCCTGGAAAAAAGAAATTGAAACTTCCTCATAGTAGGCCTACTGGCTGCCACTGCTCATAGCATATGATATTACCCAGCTTAAAGGTTTGGACTTACAGACCATGATTTTTTTGGGAGTACGGAATTAGAAGCACAAACAATGATTGAAACCTCAATCCATAAACGGAACTACACAAATATTTTTGGGAATCTTACGATTATTTACTTAATCTTGTAGTCTTGTTTTCTACATGTTCTTATGTAGTGCTCATCAGTGTACAAACAGGCAATGGAAGCACATTACGGAAGAAAGGCATCATTGTTCATCTCATGCGTTCCTGCCGTGAAAAGGAGATGAAGTTTCTTGTTCGGACCTTGGTAAGTATCCCCCGTTTGTGGAAAAGATGTGATATTGCTGAGTCTAAGCATTTTCGATTTAGGTCTATCTGATATTGAAAAGATGAGAATGTCATATTTTATGCAACTTTTCTGACTTCACATATTTGTTGTTGTGTTCATGAATATGAGAGAAAGAAGGGATACATTCAGAGTAGTAGAGAATGAGATGTAGTCCAAGAATGAAGCAGACCACAGCTTATGAACCCAACTTATGTGTTATTTTATTCTTCAATCCATCATTTGACAGTGAATCACATAGATTTTATCACCAAGTTCTCACTCTTGTTTCTAGGGTCTACACTGACTTGATTTACGTGTATTTCATGAATAGTTTTGTACTTTTATTTTAACATTGGTTTTCTTTTTAAAATTTTAGCTACTCTGTTTTTCTTCCTTGTATAATGAATATCATTAGTTTATAATTAATCTCATACTTTTTCATTGAATAATATTACAATATTAAGCTTGGAAAATATGTTTATGTTTTCATTTGAAGGTTACCCCAGCAAAGAAAGGAAAATGGTAGCGAGGGAATCCTATTTCTTAAGTTAATCGTTTCATAAAGCTCGAGTCCTTCATGTGAAAAGGAAAAAGTATTTGACTCTGCCTTTCTTAATATTGAATTGTGTCTTGATTTATAGTGATTTGAACAACTTTCTTCTCTAGTAAGTCTACCAAGGAAAGAAATTGTATTTTGCTCACAAGATAATCAAGTTGTGAACTAGACAATGCCCTTGCATGCCATATGCACACCCATCTTCTGTTCACTTTCAAGATGGAGATCTGAGAGCTTCAATAGTTAATACCCAATAATGTCTTAAAAAAGCTTATCATACTTTACGTTGTCACCAAAGTTAAAAAATTAAAAGAGGCAATTGTGGGGTGTGAATTTCTTGGACCTTCTTTTGCTTTAGCAATAAACTTTGTATAGATTCCAAATTTCCAATCTTAAAATTATCAGTTTTTATTAGACATTTCTTTTATTATATGTTATGTATGTGATGTATCTCTCTAATTCTCTATGTAACTTTTCAGATTAGTTAGTTGTAATACAGTAGTAACTAACTGTCTTTAGTTACAGCTGCCACTACCAGTTAGTTACATAACAGTTCTACTATATATAGCATTGATGTAACAGTTTTACTTTCAGGTAATCATAATATAGATTACACACTTCCCATTCTCTGTTTTCTCTCAAGGAACTGTATGAAGTTAGTTCCTCAGTAGCCATACCTGGCTAGCCTGATGTGGTCTTCTCTCTTCTCATCACATCACTTTCAATAATTTCTATTCTGAGTATATGCATACGATGGTGGCTGATTATATTTGTCAAATACCCTTTCTAGACTTTATCTCTATGCAAATGTCCTTGCTTCTCAAAGTTTATTTTTGTGTAGATCAGGAACTTGAGGATTGGAGCAATGCTTAGAACTGTTTTGCCTGCATTAGCTCATGCTGTTGTTATGAATTCTTGTCCAACTGTGCAGCAAGAAGGAACAGCCGAAAGTTTGAAGGCGACACTTCAGGTCCATTCTGGAGTCATTTGCTTTTTACTATAATCTAGTTTACATATTAATATGCTGTTGAACTATTATGTCTGCTATGTTATGGTCAATATTATTTTTGGTCATAATGGTTATTTTTCAAATGCGTTTTGTGTGTAGAGATCTAGAGGAGCTTTCATTTAGTGAGACAATAAGAAATAGGACAGGATAACCTCATTGGAGAATCTATGATGAAAAATACGTGAATAAAGCACAAGGACATCAACGGTATAGAAATATAACAATTCCTTTAAATCCCGTTGTATATCTAGAAAAGGACACTTTAATACTTCCTTTTTAACAAAAGTAGAAACATTATCAGATACTACAAAAAAGAGGTTCAGAAACAGAGGGTAGTAAATTATCCTCATAAATGAAAAGATAATACAAGATAGTCAAATAAGAAAGCTCATCAGTTATGCAAAATTTGCCAATCCCACCCATTCTGTCTAATCCTGTTCTTGATCTGTATTATATACGTGTTGAAAGAAAATCAGATTTGATTCTATATGATTTTATTTTATTCTTCTTATTTTTATGTCTTCGTGCTTTATAAAGCGTTCCTTCTGTGTAACTTCAATGATTCAGTGATCTATAGATTTGTGTTCAATTATTAGCTTTTTTGATTCCTTTTTATTTATCTAACATTCCTGTTGGTCCAAACTTCGAAGTTTACCATTCATCTATTGCGTTGTAAGTTGTATGAAAAAAAAATATATTGATTTGTAACAGTTCTCCAAAATAGGTTTTGAAAATTTCTATGTGCAAAGATGAAGCTACATGCAAAGTTGTCGGTTTTATTTGGGCTACAATGCTTAATAGAATTGACAAATAATTTGTTACACGTTCATAAGGTTTATGGAGCTTGTTTTGTGTGCAAAAATGGTTCCATAGAAATAGCCATCTATTTCTTTTACTAATGATTTTTGCCACCTCTTCAGGTCCTTTCCGTGGCAGTTGTCGAAGCATATAACATAGTGCCAAATTTGGTAAGTATTTAATATCTGAATAGCAAGTCTTACCCATATATAGATTTGTGACTAAAACTGTGAGGAATGTCAGCGACACACTCTTTATTAGTGGCAGACACATATGTGGATCTCACTCCCTATTTGGTGGAATTCACTCCTGAATGGTGAGAGCCACATAAATTTCAGTAAATAATAAAGGGTCTGTTGGAAGAATGTGTTCCTAGCATTTTTCTTAAAACTATTGTGTTATTGCGCTCAGTAGGGTATTGTACATTAGTCTTATATACGTGCGGTACTAGTAACACTATCTTTTCAAAACACTATTTGTCAAAATCTGTTTCTGTTTAATATCCCTCGAGTATAGGGATTCAGTTAAATAAGAGTACTAGTAGGGATTTAGTTATATATGAATACTAATAGGGATTTAGTTAGTTATATATGAGTACTAATAGGATTTGGTTGTTTAGTAATTTAGTATATATATCTGATGTATTGCCAACATATTTTAATTCAATAAATATAATTTTACTCTAATTCTTGAGATGGTATCAGAGCTCTTGATCTTTGAGAGCCTTGCTTCCGCATAAATTTGCCGCCTTGATTGCAGTTTCTTTTTTTCTGAAACTTTAGCCACCTTCATTGTGACTTTGGCTTCCGCATAAACCTACCTGCCTTCATTGCGGTTTATCTTGTTCTAAAACCTTAGTCACCTTCATTGTGGCCCTTGCTTCCGCATCAACCTACCGCCTTCATTGCGGTTTCTATTTTCCTGAAACCTTAGCCACCTTCATTCTGGCCGTTTTTGCTGCCTTCATTGTAGCAACTTGAGATTTCTTTTTGGCCTACTTGCTGCCATAGTGTGTTCAATACTCACGTCGCTACTGTTCATGTCTGTTTAACCGCCTTCTAGACCTCCTTTCAACACCGTTTTCAATCAAATTGTTGGTAGGTTGTTTCTCGTTTTGCTTTGGGGGCTCACTTTCTAATCGGAGCACTTTTGTGGGCCATTTGAAGCTCACACGATCAATCTTTCGTCTCTAATATCGTTTGTCTATTGATTTTAAGGATATGGCAGTTAAAGAAAGCAAAAGTGGATTGGTCCAGCTTAATGAAGATAAAGTGAGATGAACCAATGAAACTATATTGTTATAATAAATCTGCTATTAGCATATCACATAATCCAGTGCAGCATGATAGAACCAAGCATATTGAAGTCGATAGACATTTCATCAAAGAAAAACTCGACAATGGCCTACTTTGCAGTCCATATGTCTCCGCTCAAGACAACCTTGCAGATCTTCTAACTAAGAGGCTAAACAACAACAACTTTGAAAGAATTGTATCTGTTGAAATTGTGGGATTTTAGAGAAAAGGAGGAGAGAAAATAATAAGGGTTTGAATATTATTGATAATAGTTTAATGCTGACTTGATTACAATAGAGTCAAAACTAATCTCTATTTATAGAGAAACATAGACTAAATCCTAAATTAGGAATAAATCATAATAATAATGAGAGATATTCTAAAATTCTCTATGATTATAAATTGATCATAGAAAATAACTCAAGATACTCTAATATAATATAAAAGATATTTGTAATATTCTAACACTCCCCCTCAAGCTAAAGCTTACAAAGCTTTAGCTTGCTACAAGAAAACAATGTTTTGCTCCACAAAATAATAAAAAAAGACGGAGAGGCAACTCAGGGATGTATGTGAAGTCGGAGAGAATTGCTATAAATATAGCCTAGCTAGATAGTCTGATTGATCATCAGCCTGAGAGAAATTCATGGTAAGCAATTGAACAAACCAAGCTCCGTTTTTCTAAAAACTGCATTTGGAAGCTTCAAACCAATAATAGTGGAGACTCAATATTTAAACTTGAATCTGCATCAAGGAAAAAGAGGCGTGCTTCAAGGAGAGAAAGGCAAGACCAGTGCATCTGGGACAAATTGCCAAGATAAAGTAAGTCATGAAAATAAAAGACACCGTTAGAGTAACCACCAACGGAAGAAGTCATCACTAATATAATTCATATGTGGAAAAAGAGACACCACCATAATGATCGTCGGTGGGAATAAAAGCCACTGTTGGAATCTATTAATAAGAACTAAATTGCATGACAACCACCAAAGAAGAAGCAGCGCAACTCTAACGAAACGAAACCATGATCGATCATCAAAGTAAGAAAATGGGTCCAAAACAGGAGAGATAACGGTTGTTTGAACAATGACACATATTTTCGTTGATCAAAATTGGAGAGTTAAGGCAGATTTGAAACCATCGAAGAGAAATAATCGTGCACCAAGAAGCATCCCATCAATTGAATTCCAAATCTTCCAAACCTGTCAGCTAAAAGTCCACTCATAAGGGCTGCAACAGCTGCCACGACAAAGGCTGGAGAGTTTCCTCCACCAAAAATTTGATCCCAAAGTCCACTTCTGAAGGACACCACAATCTCTGGGACCACTATTCCCAAAATCAGAATGAGGACACCTATTCAATGCCTCCACAATATTGGCAACATTGTTTGGATTTTCAAAATTGACAAAAACAAAACACTTTGATCTACCATCTGCATCTCTCATCAAAACATCACTAGTAATGGTGCCATATTCGGCTTCTACTCCTTGAATTCCTGCAGCTCTAAGCTATCCTCAAACAAATCATTCTGCATTGCAAATCCAGGATCAATAACATAGACCATACCATCAATTCATCCTTCTTCTCCTCCTCCTTGGCAGCAGCAGCAGGGGCAACACCAGAATCAACAGTTGGGGAAGCAACTGCAGCTACAACAAACTTGCTTGGATCCTTTAAGAACTCTGGGACCACTATTCCCAAAATCAGAATGAGGACACCCATTCAATGCCTCCACAATATTGGCAGCATTGTTTGGATTTTCAAAATTGACAAAAACAAAACACTTTGATCTACCATCTGCATCTCTCATCAAAACATCACTAGTAATGGTGCCATATTCGGCTTCTACTCCTTGAATTCCTGCAGCTCTAAGCTATCCTCAAACAAATCATTCTGCATTGCAAATCCAGGATCAATAACATAGACCATACCATCAATTCATCCTTCTTCTCCTCCTCCTTGGCAGCAGCAGCAGGGGCAACACCAGAATCAGCAGTTGGGGAAGCAACTGCAGCTACAACAAACTTGCTTGGATCCTTTAAGAACTCCTTGACCTTGTCAGCCTCATGGAAAGAATATTTTGTTGCAACTGCGACAACATGAACATTCTTGTAGGCATTCACAAACATGTGAGGAGCAGCAACAAGTGTTGGGTATGAGATGGCCAACAAAAGTGAAGTCACCACTGAGACACCAATAGCAAACTTCTCAATGAGAACCTCAGGGGTAAATACTGAACCATTATCATAAACGAAAAGCACCACAAGACCATATGAATAGGGCCTTATGCCTAGCTTGGCAAGCAATGCAGCTTCTGATGAACCAACCTTGTCTCCCTTCTTGATGAGTTTAACAGGGGTAATGATTTCAACAGTACCCTTGTTAATCTTAGCTGCAGAGTCGTCCACGACTTCAAATAAACTCATCTTCCTCTTCCTCTCCGTACCCATCAAAACCCTAATTATCTTCAATTGTTAGGCGCCGTTTCATCGATATACGAATATACCTTTTCACAAATTCCACAATAATAATATATTGGGAACTCTGAGTGAAACGAAACCCCTAGAAAATACACAGGCCTGGCCAACGTTAGTTAGGGCTAAATATTAAGGTTTCGGCCAGAGAGCTTATGTGTTTAAATAGAATAAGGATAAATATGCTGGTGATCGGAACGAATTTTTTTTTTTGCGGTAAACAGTGCTGCGGCTAATCTGCTGAAAAATAAACGAAAAGCTACAAAGAACGGTAAATCAAAATTGGACACGGTTTATCGAAAACTTTATGATTATATTCCCTAATTGTTGGGAACTCGGCAGCGGAATAGAGGCTAGATCGTTCAAGGAGGATCGAAATAGGCTCTAGATACCATGTTGAAATTGTGGGATTTTAGAGAAAAGGAGGAGAGAAAATAATAAGGGTTTGAATATTATTGATAATAGTTTAATGCTGACTTGATTACAATAGAGTCAATACTAATCTCTATTTATAGAGAAACATAGACTAAATCCTAAATTAGGAATAAATCATAATAATAATGAGAGATATTCTAAGATTCTCTATGATTATAAATTGATCATAGAAAATAACTCAAGATACTCTAATATAATATAAAAGATATTATAAGATATTTTCTAATATTCTAAGAGTATCCAAGCTGAGAATGGAGAACATCTATTCACCAGCTTGAGGGGAGTGTCAAAATCTGTTTCTGTTTAATATCCCTCAAGTATAGGGATTTAGTTAAAAAGAGGGTGTTAGAGAGTGTGTTGCTCACGTTTTTCTTACTCATATTAGAAGATAAATAGTTAGATGCTAAAATTTTATGTGCATGTGTATGTTTTCTGGACAACTGTTGTTAAAGGCAGGATGCAGATATGTTATAGGTTATCTTGCCAATATTAAATGTGACCAAACACTTAGTTGGACATAACTATTACTAGTAATTGCTGATTTGTAGTTTAATTGTTTTAGAATTTGAGTTTGGACTAACTCAGCCCTACAAAACTGACTTATAAGCAATTTTTAAGACCTTATCAAATCCAGTGTGAGACTATCAACACACACCCCTCATGTCCGAAATTGGACATTTAGAGCTTGACCCGAGTGACCTGTTAGTGGGTGTTTCAACGGATCTTTGACAAACTCTAATCCATTTTAAAATTTGTGTTTAACTTGTAAATGATTTTTCAGGTCATGTCGCATCTAATATTAGACTCTCAACAATGGATGTATCCTATAATTTTATATATGTTAAGTTGTTCTTTATTTCTCTTGACGGTCTTATTTGTTTGTGTCAATGGTGACATCTTGAGGGTAATGTAACTCGTTTTGGCCCTATATGAGCAATAATGCAGTATTCTCATGATGTTTTACATTTTTCATTGTCTTTGCTTTATGCAGGATATCATAGTCCCATCTCTCATGAACAAAGGCATTGAGTTTTCAGTTTCGAGTTTATCAATGGTTCCAGGAATCCCAATTAAGCCTATGCTTGCAAAGTATATACTATTTCATATAATGTCCCTTTCTATATACTATTTCATTTCATGTATTGGCTCTTTTTGCTTTATGATTTGTAGAATATGTTATTTGTGTATTTGTTGTGTTTCTCTTGTGTCTCTAATGAGATCATACACCTTCTTATTTATAATGATGCTGCAATAATTACATTCAATGCATAGGAAATTGTATTGACTAGGACTACTAACAATTAGTCTAGGGTGTTGCACAATTAAGGAATAATTAAAACATACACTGAATTTTAACACTCCCCCTCAAGCTAAAGCTTACTATGCTTTAAGCTTGTTACATCAAAACATTAATGAAACGCAGAATGAAGAGTTGGCACCATTGTTGGACTAGTTTGAAAAGAGAAGGCACCATTAATGATTCATGTGTAAAAGAGTCACCACTGAATTGATTATCGGTGGGAATAAAAACGCGCCACTAATATGATTCATATGTGGGAATAGAGTCACCACTGGATTGATCATCAGTGGGAATAAAAGGCGCCACTAATATGATTCATATGTGGGAATAGAGTCACAACCGGGTTGATCGTCGGTGGGAATAAAATGATTGTTTGAGCAAATGATACCTTTTCCTTGAAACTAAGTTCTCACAACGATAGATACAATGCAGAATGAAGATTTGAAAAATGAGGTTGCTGAAAAATCACCACATCATGAAAAGACCTGTAGAAGGGGGCCAGAGACAGGTGCATGCGTTCTCACGCACGGATTTGGTGGAGGTGCATGGGACCCATACATAGAGAAGACAGACGTGCGTGATAGCATGTGCAATGTTGGTTGGCGACAGGAGAAGCACCGTCGTGTTTGCCGGAGGATTGTGCGGCGGTATTTGTTGGTTTTGGCTGCGCACTAGAAAAGAGGCAGCTGGTGTTGGTACAAAGTGAAGGTGGTGCTTTTGAGGCCAGCTGTAGCATCGTGGCTGGTTGCTAGAAAGGCAGTCGGAGTTGATGGTGGATGATTGTATGAAGCCAAAAAATTGAAAGACTGAAAAAGGTGGTGCTGCCGGCGGCATTTGCCGCCGGCAGCGGTAGTGAAGCACAAAGACGGGTCACAAAACCAAAACCTGCTCTGATACCATGTAGAATATGTTATTTGTGTATTTGTTGTGTTTCTCTTGTGTCTCTAATGAGATCACACACCTTCTTATTTATAATGATGCTGCAATAATTACATTCAATGCATAAGAAATTTGTATTGACTAGGACTACTAACAATTAGCCTAGGGTGTTGCACAATCAAGGAATAATTAAAACATACACTGAATTTTAACATGATTAATTTAAAAGTTTCTAGAACTTTCTTTTCTTAACTTTGGTAACACCCTCCAGTGCTTTTATGTATTTTTCTTTGTAGGATTACCAATGGCATTCCCCAAGCACTGAAGCTATTTCAAAATAAAGCATTTACATGTGAATATAAGTATGTCTAATCTTTAATCAGTTATTTCCTTTTATCTTTATTCTCTTCATGCCTCCCTTGACATCTCATTGCATGCAACCATGGACATGGTATAGCAAGTAGTCATTTATAATCTTGTTTTGATCTTTAGTAGGGCATTTAATATGATGAATCTGACAGAGTTATAGTGTATGCCTGCTCAGGCATTTCTATATTGAGTTTTACTAAAACACATACTAAAAGCTTTGTAGAAAATATTGTGAGTTGAATACAAAATAAAAATTGATGAAAAAATCACTTGAAATTGGCTGAACCATAGTTATGTATCTTTTTGAAATGGGCTTAAAGGTTGGAATGTGGCACAGGGCAGACTCATTGGATTATTGCAAATTCAAAACTGAACTGTTATCATTCTGTCATGCAGATTTTGTAATGCAAATCTTATTTCTATTTTATCAAAAATAATTTATGTTCTGGCTACACCGCTGTTTACTTTATTGGTCCTTAGTTTAAGATTAAAAGTCATTCACACTAGTGTGAGCTAGTTCCTGATGCATTATTGCAATTCTTGAAAGCTTAATTTTGCATATTTTATGATATATTGAATACTGATGATCTTGAAAAAATGGTAATGCTCATTTTGTACATCTGACTAATTGCATTATTGTACACAAATGAAGGGGTAAGAAATGCAAAATTTAAACCACAACATTTGTAATTTAGGTTTTATGTGCAACAAGTATAATCTCTTTCAACTCACATTTTCTTATCAGAAAACATATCTTCGTGCATATAATTGAAATTTCTGATCTTGTTTACTCTACTGGTAATATTTTGAAATTAAGTGATTTATTGAGTATTGAAAATTTGAGATCCTTTGGCATTGCTTGTCTCTGTAGTAAAAGGATGAATCGTAGATCTTTTACATATGACTTGCTAAACTGAGATTGATGTAATTCCAGGTATGATGGTCAGCGAGCTCAAATTCACAAATTAGTTGATGGATCAATTCATGTTTTTTCAAGAAACGGAGATGAATCAACTTTGAGATTCCCTGATCTGATTGACATGATAACAGAATCTTGCAAGCCTGTTGCATCAACATTCATAATCGATGCAGAGGTGCAAAACTGTTTTTAGCGATGTAATAATTTTTATTTGTTCTTGTTAATTAATCTCCTTTTATTCCCTCCTAATTCTGCACTTTTTGTTTCTTTCAGGTTGTTGGTATTGATAGAAAAAATGGATATAGGATTATGTCTTTCCAGGAGTTATCTTCACGTGGGAGAGGAGGCAAAGATACTTTAGTTACTAAAGAGAGCATAAAGGTATTAATTTGCATGCATAAAAGAAACAGAAAAGCATTCGTTCCTAAAAGAATTCCACGATAGAGAGAATTGTGGAGAGAAAATCTGAATCTGTATATTTTATTACTAATTATGTCCTGAATCACATTAGTTATTTCAGATCTAACTGACAGACTAACAATCAATGCTTTGCTAACTCAGTGGAGTATTCTCAATTGTCCTAGAACTCTGCTACTTATGATACAAAGTATAAACCGAGTACATGATGTGTACTCCTATTGTTCCCTCCTCAAAGTCAGGGTGTTTGAGAAGTAGTCAATAATAAGACCCTGAGTGAACAGAAACGTGGATTAGACAATAGCTTGGTAAGGAATCATCCACTTGATCAAGTGCAGGAATATGTGATAATGAGCTGCTTGCTTAGATATAGATCAACCTCCATATGCTTCATCCTGCAAGACCTTTTCTTGAAACTTACCCAGCATAATTGTTTTTCTATCCTTTTGTAGATAAGAGAAGAAATTTATTAAGACAATGAACAAATTTACATAGAGACAGAAGGATGACAAAACATCCTAACCTGTCATGTTTTTGTTGAAGAAGTAGAATTCACCAAATTCTGAGACATATTGATACATTAAAATAACAATGGACAGATTTTGAGGTATCTTGGATAAACAAGCTAGACAACTAAGTAACCATATTTATGAAATGGATAAACCACATTTAGGATGGTGGAGTGTTATTATTAGTGTACTCCTAAAAATCTTTTAAGTGAATAGTATGATTGATTAATATTTAAATCTTAAGTACAGTTATACATGTTGATGAATTATCTTGTCATTTTGAGAGAATTGAACGCTTGAGCATGGAGAGGTTTACAGATCCTTGAAGTTCTCAATGCTATAACCAAGGGAGCATTCCCTTGTGATTTGGTTCCTTTGTTGCTGTTCTAGGGGAATTTGTAATATTTCTTTGTATTTCTCTTCTTCGACTCTCTTTTTAGTTGAGTTCTCCAGATTTCTTTCTAATATCTTGTTCGTGCAGGTGGGCATTTGCGTCTTTGTCTTCGATATCATGTTTGCAAATGGAGAACAGTAATTATCTAAAACTTTATTTTAATAAATTTTTATGAAAACAACAGTAATTATCTAAAACTTTATTTGACTAAAATTTTATGAAAACAAATTCCAAACTTGGTAGAAATTCGCATGGGACCATATACAAGTTATTCTTGTTAGCAAGTGGTCTCTTGAATGCATTGGCCTTTTAGGTTCACTGTACTGTATAAGGCAGGATAATATAGTGAATCAGTGATCAAATCGGAGTATATGCTAAACTATCTATGATAGAGTCATAAAAAAATCGGAATCTATGAACAATAAAATGAAATGGAAATTTATTGATTTATGGAAGAAGGGAAATTCTGATACAGTGTATAGTCCAGAGCATAGTTCCTCTCGAGAAAATAGCATTCTCCTATGTGTAACTGAAATCTCTAGAATTTAGAGAGTTTCTCTGCCCTGTCATTAATAGAATGATTCTTCTCTTTTTTACCCTTGCGGACATACGTTCTCCACAAAGCAGGTTGGGGCCTTTCACTAGTCTTAGGCCCAATAATTCTGTCAATCTACCTGATAAGCTTCTAGTCTATCATATTTTTGGTGTATCAATGGATAGTATGCACAATTGTGTAACAAATGTTATCTTGTCTTTAGATCTTAAAAGGGTAAAAGTGTGACATTTCTTTAGTTAATCAGTGTTCCAGTTAATCAATGATGACTAAACTGAGGATCTCAAGTTAAAGGAAAGTAGTTGTATATAGGCAGCGTTGATTTTCTTATTATATTTAAGACACTCGGGTTATCCTTGTTAAGCAGTTGATATTGTGTTTCAAATACAGCCTGTGCTAATTCATTGAAGTACTGTTTGCAGGTTACTGGGTTTTCCTCTCCGCCTAAGGCGAAAGTGTATGCATCTGGTCATTTAGAATCTTCTGCATTGAAAAAAATGTACTGTAACTCATTATGACACTTCCATTAATGCTTTTTCATGTGTTTGAAATTATACAGATCTGAAGGATTTTTTCTATGATGAACGACCTGGCTATTTTGAATATGCAAAAGAAACAACTGTGAGTGTTTCAGTTTATTATTATTTTTTCTTTTTTCTTTCTTGAGCAAAACTCATTTAATGTGCTTAAATATATATGAACGCTTCAATTGTAGATTGAAGCAGATGATGCTTGCTTAACGTGTGAAGCCACATTAACTAAAGTAAATGCTTTCCTAGAAGATGCACTCCGCTCTTCATGTGAAGGAATTATGGTGAAATCATTGGATATTGAGGCTGGGTATTCTCCATCAAGGCGTTCTGACAAATGGTTAAAGGTTATTATTTTGTCTTACAGGACATTTGTTGCTTTATACAAAGATACACACACGGAAAGAGGCATTGAACCTGTCTAATCTCATATAGCTTCATTTTGTAGGTCAAGCGAGATTATATGGAAGGATTAAATGATACTCTTGATTTAGTACCAATTGGTGCTTGGCATGGAAATGGAAGGAAAGCTGGATGGTAATTTATCACCTTTCTTTTGTGTCTGTTGCAATCTTTTAAGACTGTACATTGAAACTGGCATAAAATTTAAAGCTTTTTTTTTTCAAATTACTCTTTTAGTTCTGTGAAGGACCAACTCTCTAAATGCGTAAGCTGTTAGATAGAGATTCAATAATGGTTTTGTATCTCAAGCAGTTCCATGCCATTCAAAGGCAACACTGGTAAAGGAAAGTGTTAAAACTGAATTGTAAACTGAAAAAAACTGAACAGAAAAGATGAATTAAAGAAAATCAAGAAGGGTTTCTCTCAAGAATGTATTATTAATTTTGTCACAATTGAATAGCATAGCAGTTACAGCTTTGTTAACTGAATTGCCCTGCAATTCAGCCCCAACCAATTAACTCTCTAACTGCCTCCCTATTGAAGACTAAGCTTCTATTATTTATACTAACCATCCTAACTAATTAGTTAGGATTTACAGCTGGCACAGCTCAGCAACTAACTGAATATATCAACCTAGAAATTAAGTTTGGTTCCTTCTTTCATACACCTTCCTAATAGGAAGCCTTGCTTGACTAGCAAACCTATCAGAAAGACATATAAAGTGAACAGCTGTATGAATAAAGGAAGTTGCTTCCAACCAGTAAATTTGGTGTGTGTATTTACTTAATTAGTTCTGAGCTTGATCAAACATGAGATGACACAACAAATTAATGGTGTGACCCAAGAAATAATTTTTGTCAAATATTAGTTAGTAAAAGAGAAAGAGCTGGGCTAATAAGTATTTCATGGTAAGCATATATTTGGTGTATTGGAGGTATGGTTTGAGTGGTTCGCATCTCCTTTTCATAACTTCGTTAATTTTCATTTGATCAACACAAACGTTAGAACTTCATGTTATACCTTAGAACTTTGTTAACATGCATAAAATGGAAAACGAAGCTTCAGAAAAAGAACACAGCATTTTTCAGTGGCAACGTTTTATTTAATTTTAAGTAGGGGAGCTTGACGCACTGATTGAGCTTGTTACTAGAGGTCATGGGAGGGCAGTGGTTCCAGTTTGTGGAATCAGTCTCTTACAAAATGTAAGATAAACTGTCAACAATAGATGCACGATGACTTTGACCCTTCCCTGGATCCCGCACGGCAGGAGCTCTATGGCACTAGGTGCCATTTTGTAGTGATTTTTTTATAAGTGAGTGGATTGCTGCACTGTTGTTAGTCTAAATCTTTCACTTTGCAGGTATAGTCCATTTCTCATGGCATGTTTCAATCCTGAAACTGAGGAGTATCAAAGTGTATGCCGAGTGATGTCTGGGTTCTCAGACTCATTTTACATAGAGGTACAAGTAGTGTTGACATATCCCTTAAAATATTATCGGCATGCTAATTATGTATCCATGGTAAAAGATACAGAGCCCTCTGGGCTGTACCAGCAGACTCTTAAGTACCACAGACATTTCGTCTAGAAAGTTGAAGGATATTATTGTAGTTTTTTATTTCATGTCCCTTTCACTTAAAGTCTTTAATATATCATATCAATTTTACTTTTGCTTGCGTAGATCATTAAAGATAATTCTTATCTTCTTTAATGTAGACTTTTACAAGTTGTAGTCAATAGTAATTCATATTCAGGAAAATAGAACTTGAGAATACTTAAAAGAACAATTTGGACCTTGAAGACCAGGGCAATTTTTCATGGAGGAGACAGTATGTGTTGTTACATAATCAGAATATTTAAAATTAAATAGCAGAATAATCAGTTATTTTGGTTATCTCTATTATCTATAGACTATTTTTCGCAGTTTGGAGTGAGTGAAAGTTTGTAAAAATTTGCCTAGAACTTAAGAAACAAAAATTTAATCTATGAAGGTCATTTACTATTACTATATATTGGGTTCTTCAGAGGGCCGGGGTGCTAGGAAATGGGATCAGAGCAAAAAGAGGATTTTAGTGAGAAGCTAGTTTTTATCAATATCGTGAGTTATATACCTTGTTGTAATAGCACAAGACTAAACTGACTCCTGTTCAGTTTTTAACTACAGTTTTCAAGGCACTGCACAAATGTTAGTTAACTGATTCTGAAGATGCACAAACTGCTTGCTATTACTTCTCCTTTTTAAGCTTTTAACTTGGCAACATTCTTATTGCGCTGCAGATGAAAGAATTCTTCTCTGGGGACAAAGTGTTGTCAAAAAAGCCACCATATTATCAAACAGGGGAGACACCAGACATGTGGTTTTGTCCACAACTTGTTTGGGAAATAAGAGGTGCAGACTTCACAGTATCCCCAGTTCATCATGCTGCCATTGGTTTAGTTCATCCATCTCGAGGCATCTCAATTAGATTTCCAAGATTTATTAGCAGTGTGTCAGACAGAAACCCCGAAGAATGTAGCACAGCTGCCGATATAGTTGAAATGTTTCATTCACAGAATCGGAAGATGGATGTCACAACTGAAGGTTGAAGGTTGGTTTGATTTCTATGTACATACTATGTTCCAAATGTAAAGGATTTTTAAGCAGCTTACTAAAGATGTTTCAATGTTTTGTATGTACATACAGTGTATTTAACTTCTTTTTTTGGCTTGTAAGCTTCGTTGACAGATAGCTTTGAAACATGATAAACGTCAAGCCCGCTCACTATAAGGAAACTTTGTTTTGACCTTGCTGTTATTTTGGGCGCTACTTACTACACAAATTGCTCGGAAGCATGCATCTTTACGTGTAAAATTTGGTGGTTTTTTTAATATATATTTCAGAATTTATGTTGGAGGGGGAGAATATCTTTTTGTTAGTTTTCATTTTGGTCCACACGAGAAAGTAGAAAGAAACAAAGGGGACACATCATATGCTTCTTCCATCATGACTCGTGACCTGCATGTCTAGCACATTTCCATGTGCTTGCATCGTAGTGTCTAGAAATCTTAAGGCATAGGTCAAAACTATAAAGAGACGTAAGAATGAAGAAAAAATACATAGGTTGGAAGATATATTTTATAAAATAGATGAATCTTTTGACTAGGAAATAAATAACTTTTTAGTTCTTCACCTTGAAAATCAATATTGAACGACACCTATTTGACTCATTTAAAGAAAACACTTATCTCTTGTAATGACTTTAAGACTTGTCTAAGTGTTTCTCGCATAGTAAAAAGGAACTTTTTTTTTTCTTTCCCAAGGCGTTGGACGTTAGGTTTGATTTTTATTTTATCTTTTATAACATAAGGGCCTAAGCCCAAAAAAAAAGACCTTAAAGCAACCAAGTAGAGAATGGCAACTCCCAATTAATCAACAAGGAACAATTGCTTCAGCTTCAACTGTGGAGTTGGATGTTCGTAGATCTTCAACGACGACTCTGAATGACATTCCGAAGTAGCTAAGATATATGTACATTTGTTAGCTTCTCAAAAAATATGCTAAAATTTGACATCTCACATCTCTTTTTAATGAGGGCAACAAAACTCTCCACTCGGACACACCAATTGATAAATTAAAAATATCTTCGCGCTCAACTACGAAATTTAAGGGTGGACATCTTCTTACATATATTTTTCTATATACATCAATCAGAGATTTTTTACATATATTTTTTTATATAAATCCATCAGATATTTCTGACATATATTTTTGTATAATACATTTTTAGTTATCTCATTCGACGTAAGATTCTTAGATCCCAAATATCTTAAATACAACGTAGGCTTAAGGAAATTGACTTATTGCCTATGCCAACCCTCCTCCCTCTCCCGCTACACCCCCTCCCCTTTGCATTCCCCTAAATTCATTTTATTGTATTAGTTTATTTTATGGAGAATAAGAATTTTAAAATCAAAAGGAGACGAAGGGGATGTGCACTGTGGTAAAAATCTCGAGGAATTTGATGAGAGTGATGAAAGAAAAGTGGATAGAAGATGAGTATTAGCTTGTTCTGCAACATTAACTTTCTCTATTTAATGGTCTTTTGATTCAACGAATGTGAGAGGAGGTTTTAATGGAAGGAGGTTAGTAGTTATATGTTTGGTTTAAAGGAGGAGAAAAAATTTAAATGTATTTTTAGTTGTATATAGTTTTTCCTCTTCAAATCTCCACAAAATAGAGGGAGAGTAAATCAACTTATGAAGGGATTCGGCTCCCTTCCTAAATTTTAAACAAACCCAAAAACTTACAATTTTCCTCATCAATTGAAGCTCTGTACTGTTGGGCTTAAGGTACAGAGAGTCTCATAGTCGGCTATGCTCCACATGTTAAGAAAAAAAGATATAGAGAAATAAAAAATGCACGAATATAATATAGAAAATTCTAAAATAAAAGAAAAATCACGATTCTTATTTATTTAATAACAACTAAATAATAATATTATATTTTTTAAAATAATTTTTTTACTAACTCCCATCAATAGAAATTATAACGCAACACGTTTAACGAATATATCATTGCAATTTCATAGATATATTTATCTATTTACAAAATAAAATATTATTTTGAAATGATTACATATATAAATTGTTAAATATAAATAAATTTATAAATAAATAAATAAATAAATAAAATACCACGATAGTATATATAAATTGTTAATTATTTTACCTTCCAAATGTTAAATCTTAAAATGTAAAAAGAAAAATCTCAGTTTATTTTGCAAAAGACAAAATTACACTAAATATTATTTATCTATTTAATTGTAATAAGTTCGTCTTTTTTTTCTTCTACATAGATCATTTATATTTATTAACATTTTTAATTTAAATTTTTTATTTTTTTTTCTTTCAATTCTTTATCGTTATAAACACTTGCATCTTAAACCTAACCACATCATCATTGTTTTAGGAAAAATTGGCAAGAAGTTTTGAGTTATAACTTTTATAAAGATAAATAATTTAGAGAAAAATAGAGGAAAAAACGAATATATTACAATTAAATAAAATAAAGAATTTTGAGTTTAATTTTACTTGATATTTTCTATTTTTGTTTTCTAAAACTTGAGTTAGTTTTACATGAGTCACATGTCCTAAATAACATGTATGATTGAGTGTTGAAAAGTAAATAGAATGAATAAATTGACTACAATGTTGTTGTTGTGATATACCAAAAAGTTAGTTCCATTAAGTTGGTTTACTGAATGGGTAATAGTAAACCCGGGGGGTGCAATTAGTAAACCCGTTATGTTACGTGAGAAACTATCTGTCTTGGCTACCTTCAACAAGTCGTAGTGGTAGTGATCAGCACGAACAAACAACGCACACAAAACACACTACATTGATTGAAATTGAAAACCACCCTAACTAATCACACACTAACCACTAACGACGCTCGTCTTCTTTTTCAGTTACTACTCATTACTCTCTCTCTCTCTCTCTCTCTCTCTTCGATGGCCGGAATCCGTTTGCAGCCGGAGGACTCCGACGCCTCGAACCAAGCAAGAGCTGTCGCACTCTCCGCCGCCGATCTCGTCTCCGACGACGAACGTTCCGTCGCCGCCGACTCTTGGTCCATTAAGAGCGAGTACGGCAGCACTCTCGATGATGACCAGCGCCATGCCGACGCTGCCGAAGCTCTCTCCAACGTCAACCTCCGAGCCCCCTCAGACTACAGGTTCCATTCCGCCTCACCTATCTCTCTCTCTCTCTCTCTCACGCACCTAACTCTCAAAATTTATACTTTGAATGAGTAAACCGAAAGAAAATGAGAATGTGTCCGATGAATTGAAATTTGCGTTTCGTGAATTCGTAATTTGTGGAGCATGACGGAGTTGATTTCCGATTCGTTGATTGCATTTTTCTCTACCTTGTTTTTATTTTTATTTTTGTATTGATGCTATGAGATCGTGGATTCGTGAATATGCTTAGGTTGAAAGTGAAAACCGTGTATTAGCACTAAGCGAAATTCTTAGGTTTTTGGATTTTAATTTTAGGGGAAATGAGGTGTAGTAAATAGGTAAGATCTGGTTTATTCAATTGGTCGGGTTTCCAAAATTTAGGGCGGTGAAGGTGGTTTTTATTTGATGTTTTGCTGGTAATGTGTAGATCTGAATTGTAGTTGTGTGAATTTTGGAATTTACTTTGAAGGTTTACAATTGGGAATTGGTGTTTGTATGCTGGAACTTGTGAAATGAGTTGAATGAATGAATCATTGTTGTTCTTGTACTAATGCTGATTTTTTTTATACTTGGGTCATTCTTGCGTGTGCAGTTCTGACAAGGATGAATCTGATGCTGAAGCAGTTTCATCAATGCTGGGATTTCAGAGTTACTGGGATGCTGCTTATGCCGACGAGCTTACAAATTTTCGTGAACATGGTCATTCTGGTGAAGTTTGGTAAATAAAAGAGTTTTACTGATTTTAGTCTCATTGTGTATCATCTCTATGCATTTGTTGTCTGATTTTTTTTCTTACAGAAATATGTAATGAACAATTTGGGCTTAGGAAAATGATATCAAAACATCTCTGCTTTTTTAATCTTCAGTTACTAGGTGAATTTACTGACCGGAATCCATACTTGATGGTGGGTAATAGTAATTAGTTTTTTAGGCATTTTTGGGAGAGTATTATTAATTTATTATTCTTTTTTTTTTTTAATATGATTTGATTATTTAACATAGGCAAATTGTTGGATTAGATTCTAGAAATAAAGAAGTATTTGAGCCTTATGCTTGATGAATTTTTCAAAATCAGGATTTCTTCATTTCATTGCTTATTTTGCTTTCCTAGCTTGTACTCTTTACTCACTTTCCTAACAAAGGCACTCCCCCTTTGATTAAATTATTACTATGCATGTTTGTACCTTTCAACATAATGTTGGAAGGAAAAAAGGGCTTATGCAAAACTTCATAATGTACTTTGACTTGCTATGCAAGAAGTGAGGTAAATACGAAGTGATGGGGTAAGAATAACTTTCCGGTATCAGAGATGACAAATGAACATTTAATACGAACTTCTAGATGGCGATTAACCTTAGCATAGTGGTAAATTGTTGGAAATCATACATTCTTAAGATTTTCATTGAAAATTGTTCATTTGTCATATTTTGTGTGGTTATTATTCATCTCGGTAGGTTCGGTGCTGATGTGATGGAAGTAGTTGCATCGTGGACAAAGGCATTATGCAGTGACATTTCTCAAGGTCGCATACCAAATCATGTTGATGATGTTAAGTCTGAAGCTGGTGAACTAAGCGATAAACTTTTATCTAGTTGGAATGTTCTTGACATTGGGACTGGCAATGGTTTGCTTCTCCAAGAAATAGCTAAACAAGGGTATGGCTTCACTTTTCATCAATATTGTTGGTAATATATGGTGTGTAAACATAAAATATATAAAATTTTATGCATAACTATAATCCGTTGTCTTTCTCCACTTCTCTAATTTCTCTTTATCATTATCTCCCCATCTGTCACAACTACACAAAAATGTGTCAGTTCCCTTTTTATTTATAAAGGCATATAATTCCAATTCCTATACCAGAGAGATATAGGTGCATACTCACATAGTTGAAGAATAACTTTACATTGGAAAAAGTAATAAATAATTTATTAAATATAGGAAAATTTTGAATTAAATAAGAGCAATAAAAATAGCTCACGACTTCATAAGTCTATGAGGGTGAGAAGTTTCTGCTTAAAAAGAATTTGTGCATGTTTATTTTTTTAATAAAACAAATTGAATGATTAGAAATGAAAATGTAATAGTCTGGCTGGGGGGATACTCCTTGAAGGTGCATGCTTGCTTCTAGATTGAATTGTGCTCAGCTGACAAGTTATTGTCTGTAGAAGAAATTGAATGGAAAATAAATAAATTCCGACATAAAAATATAGGTTCATAAAAAAGATGAAATCATGTTTGTTGGCTTCTCCCTGTTTGCTTACACTCAAATATAGGAAAACTTATTTAAATAACATAGATAAGAAATTTTTCCTGAATTTTTTCTCAAATTATTTTTCAACTAGAAAAAATTTACTCACATGGTTTAAGTATAGAAAATAAATAGATAAAGAAAGTATATGGAAGTGAAGAAGCAAAGAACTACAGAAAGCAAGCCTGCAGAATATAGAATTTTATTGTTATCCTTGGAATGAAACTAGGTTTTGTTCAGTCTTTAGATCTTTCCTATTCTGAATATTGATTGTGGGTAGATATTTGCGTTTATTTATGTTTTAGTATTACAAACACCTTATTCAGCAATCTCTTGGCATCTGCTCAGGTTCTCTGATTTAACTGGTACTGATTATAGTGAACGGGCCATCAGCCTCGCCCAAAGCCTTGCTAACCGTGATGGGTTTCCCCACATCAAATTTTTGGTATGTTTAACTTTCCGATTCTGTGTGCGTGGATGCACGTGTCTGTTTTTGGTATAAGTACATAATTTTGTTTGTCTCTTTTCTTCTCATGTAGCTTAAACGTGGGAGGTTGTCACGTATCTGAGCTTGTTTAGTTGCATGTTAGACATGATTCTGCACAGTTGAAATATGTTTTTCTTTGTTAGAAATGAGGTGGGTCCACTTTTTAGTTTTCTTATGTTGTGGCAAGGCTCAAATGATTTGTAGATCACTTTTGTGTTTTTGTGGCAATGTCCAATCTATATGCCACAATAAGGTGTATTTGGTGAAAGCAGAACTTTCGTATCTTCTATAAGTTTTCTTTTGCATATCAGTGAACTTGGGATAAGATTGGGCAATTAGCATCTATTTGGTGCAAATTTCATAGCCTTTTTTATGGAGGGGTTTCTCTAACAAATATGTTCAGCGATTGGGAAGCTTTGTTACACTGATCTCTCTTTTTTAATTTTTGTTTTATGTTTTGCTTTTTTGTTTGGGAGGATTCCTTCTCCTCAATCTTAATTCTTTCTCTTTTTCTCAATAAATTGTTTCGGCTTTGAGTGAATGTAAGAGTAGTCTACTCTTTTATTCTCACTTTCATATCTACAAGTTCATTCATCCAAGCTGGACAGCCTTGCATAAATAAGAAAACGAATCTCAGTTTACAGTAATTACACGTCCAACTCTATGCGTTTTGGATAACCTTCTCATTCTTTATTGAGAAAAGTAACTTCTGGTTGCAACTTTCATAGGTATTCTTATTCTTTGTATTCTTATTCTTACATAACTATCTCACTTCTCACTTGCATCATGGGTAAAGTAGCACTGCCAGGCATGATGCAACCTGATACACATCTCAGGCTGCCTGTCCTTGGCTCAAAATAGGCCTTTCCTCTAACGTGACGTGGATGCATAATGTGATTTTCACCACACTTTCTGAACTTCTGTTTTTATATTGGAGTTTGTTCTATGAAAATTGCTTGAAAATTGCAATGAAAGGCAAAATTAAAGTTGTCTTACTTTTGACATTGTTTTTTGCTTCTTGTTTTGTAGTATATGACTACTTGTATTCGGTATTAGCCTTTAACTTGTTTCTTAGCATGTCTAAGAGATACATTAATTTAATTGTTTTAAGGTTGATGATGTCCTTGAAACAAAGTTGGAACAAGTGTTTCAACTTGTCATGGATAAAGGAACACTTGATGCTATTGGATTACACCCGGATGGTCCTGTCAAGAGGTAAGAGAAAGTACTATCTTATCCATGGTTCTGTCATAATTCTAGTGGGGTGATGTTATTTTGTTTTGTAAAACTATGTTTCACATTTCTTTCCTGCTCTCTAATCTGTTCTTGCACCATCGTCTGCTGGGTTCTTTCTTTTTTTCAGAATGATGTATTGGGATTCTGTTTCAAGGCTGGTTGCTTCTGGTGGATTACTTGTAAGCACTTTTGAACTTGTCCAATGTTCATGTTAGATTTCGTAACATTAAAAAATGTTAGATTTAGGTCCGTGTTATAATTTTCTGCCACGTAGTTTAGGCCCGTGATATGAATTTTGCCTATTATAAAGTGGGATTCCTTTATTCGTTACAGAATAAATTGCCATTGTTTGATTATATTTTCTGCTGTTAATTGATGCTTATTCACTTGCTATCTTTCTCCATTGTTGTGCTCATGACATTGTTGCAGCTCTTCTACTTTATGATGTTTGTCCTTTCTGACTTCCCCATGTATTCTGTAAGGTTATCACATCATGTAACAGTACAAAGGATGAGTTAGTGCAAGAAGTGGAAAGTTTCAACCAAAGAAGAAGTGCTACTGCCCCAGATGATGAATCATGCAGAGATCCCCTATTTCGATATGTTAGTCATGTCCGCACATATCCGACATTCATGTTTGGTGGATCTGTAGGCTCCCGCGTTGCCACTGTGGCATTTCTTCGAAAATGAAGCCTGACCTTTTACCCTCGTGATGATTTTAGGTCTTTGATATACGGGTTTGGTGTTGTGTTTGTGTAGTTAGATGAATTTGTTTAACTTCTGGTGTTATGTTCATGTTGAACCGTAAATATTGTTCTTATTTATGTGACGGTTTAGTTCCATTGTCCTTTTGTTTGGGCGAATAGTTGTAATCGTAATTGGAGTCAATGGGAAAAGGACAGATAGTTCAGTGTGGCAAAATATTATTTCACTCCAGTTCTTTTATGGCAGTAATTACAACAGATCTTTACATAAAGGCAAATGATCATTATTACGAAGGAGTTACCCACACAAATAAACGATGAATATTTTTTTCACCCACTATCCTGTGATTTCCGTCAAATGAATGTTTCATTTTTCCATCCACCGAAAAGAAAACAGCAGAACATTCTTGCGTTTCTTATTTGCTATTCAGTACGAATAATTATTGAAAGAAAGAGAAGAATGCCCAATCGGGATGTCACATAGGATCCTTGTGTTTCTTCTCTATATCAATGTTATTCTAAAAAAATAGATGAAGTAGATGATCTTAGTAGGAAAATTGGTTCCAAATGCAACATGTTAAAAAGTTCGTGTGGCACTGTCAAAACTTGTTTGACTTAATCGTAAAGATTATTTCAGTAGGCATTATTTTTGGGACCAAAAGTTATAAATAAAATATTTAATGTTTATAAGGACTAAACAATTACACGGAAATCACGTTTGTAAATGTAATTTTGAATAAGCTTTATTTTTTTAATGTTTATATTATTTATTTTTTACAAGCATCGTTTTTTTAAATTAATTTTGTTTTGATTATATAACAAAATAAAAATTTTAAATGTGTATTTACAAAGGAGGGTAAAGATCCCACAATTTAAATGTCAAATAGGAACAATAATTAATTCAAAAGTACCAGTTGTGTTGCGTGAATTTGGAACAAAGTTGAAGTACCAATAATAAAAGGATGGGATTTAATTTATGCTATGCCTTGTTGAACCTCCTTCTCACAAACTGGCATAGACAAAAGCTTCCTCAAAGTCAGAGAGATATTTATAAATCCATCAAATCGTTGCCTCGATCACTTGAGGGGTCGTCAACTTTGCATTATGTCACATTAATCACTTTAGGCATGCACCATATCGTCACTGTATCCTAAATTAAGTTTCGTTTCAGTTTATAAAAAAAAATAGAATTAGAATTAAAATTAGAATAAAAATAGCTTAATAAAATAGCAATATTTTTTTTTAGTATTTGGATCATCTAAAGTAGTTATTACACATAGTTTCACACAATTCTAAATATCAATAGTTCGTTTAAGATCATATACTTAAATTACTAAATTGATTTTAATCGATCTTGACTATTGATTTAGATCAAAATAGTAGGGATTCATTATTTATAATTTTTTTTCTTATTTTATGTAAAATAAAAATCCATACTTATTTTGAGTGAGGATTGTTAGAAAATTGTATAATTGAGAGAAATTAAACTTGAGAATAAGAGAGAAAGCAAAATGTTCTGAAAACGGAGATTGATTAACTGCATGTGGAAAATGTTATTCGTTTTATAAATTTATATTAGTTTGAGCACTAAGTGTCAAAATAAAATTTTAACCTTCTTAACTACTTCTGACTATATTCTAACATTCCTAACTAACTACAAATCACTTTAATTACATTTAACATGCGTCCTAATTCAAAGTGATTTAATTTATGTTAATCCAAGATTGTTCCTCGTCTCTTGGAACTTCGCCCTCTTCAAGCTTTTAGTTAGGATGTCAGTCTTTTGAGCATTGGTACCTTAATGCTCTAGCTTTATCTTGTCTTTCATAACTTGAAACCTTATTTCTATGTGTTTGCTCCTTCCATGAACACTTGGATGTCTTGTTAGATCAATTGTTGATTTGTTGTTTATCTTCAACTCCACTGCTTCATTGCTTCTCAGTCCCAAATTTATCATTAATTCAGCGAGTCATATAGCTTGGCAAGCTCCCATTGATGCAGCCACATATTCAGCTTCACATGTGGGCAAAACTACTATGCTTTGCTTCTTCAAACACCATGAGATTGGTGAGTTATTGATCATTAACACATAGCTTGTGGTACTCTTTTTATCATCCTTATCTCCACACCAATTTGCATCAGTAAAGCCAACAAGTTCAGCTTCATCTACATTCGAATTTGTGAGATAAGCAGGTCAAGCTCAATGGTTTCCTTGATGCATCTCAAAATCCTTTTTGTTGCCATGTAGTGTGATGTCCTAGGTTTCTCCATGTATATTTTAATCAGTCAAATATTATATGCAATGTATGACCTTGTGTTGCACAAGTACCTCAATTATCCTACAATTTGCTTGAAGATTGTAGGGCCAATCATCTCTTCATTGCCCTGCTTGGACAATACCAACTTTATTTCATTGCCCTCCTATTGACACTTCTTCAAAAGGACCACAAACATCAGAAAAGATTACCTATATAATTCTCGAGGATCTAGTTTGCAACTCTTATTTGGATGAATTCCTATGTTGCTTGACTTGACATCACTCCTCACATATCTCTTTGGTATTTGAATTTCAGAAATTCCTGGCACCATTTCCTTACTCTGCAACACTTGAAGACTTCTAAAATTTGAGTGTCCAAACCTCTAATACCACAACCAATCTTCATTCCTGATTTCAGTCGTTAGGTGGCACTTGTTCTCACTGGTCTGAATATCAATCTTCAAGATCAATCTTCTTGGATTATCAAACATCCTCATTTCACGATGCTACATCTTCATTTTCTTAAAAAAAATCTAAAATTAACAACTTCAAAATAGTTTCTTTTGAAATTGTTGGTTAAAGTTTAGAGCATCAACACTAACAAGTTAATTGTAAGATAACATGTATTACATTATCAAAGATAGCAAAAATATTAAGATAATATTGGTGGGTTTCTTTTGAAATTGTTGGTTCAACATTTTTTTAGTTTTTACCTTCTATAATAATTGTTTCAAGGTGAACTCTGCTTTGGGAATGTATTAGTTGACCAAATTCTTGGTGGAACTGGAACTACTGAAAATCGAATTAGAGATGTTAGTCAGAATTGAAAAATGATCGGATCTAATAATTGATGAATCCTAATTCAATTCATTGATAATAGAATCAATTGGTTTATCATTTTGAACCAATTCACAATCGCTAGCTTCAATTTCACTTTTCCATTCATCGACGCAAAGAAAATTGGAGCGAATCAATCAAAAGAAGAAACAAACATTCGTAATTTTGTATTAATATTGTATTTGAAAACTTAACTCTGATTTACGTAGGAGTGTAGTTTTTTAGGGAAGAAGAATAAAATATTTTGGGTCGATTTTAGTTTTTTTTTTAAAGAAGAAGAATGAAACACGTGGAGTTAATTTTAAGTTAAAAGAAGTTGTAATTAAATTATGTTGGGAATTTATTTTTAAATTAAAAAAAAATTATATTTTAATTATATTTAAATTTAATGATATTATAATTTTTGTAACGAAAATTGGATAAAATAAATATTTTAAAATTAATTTAAATCTATATTTTATATATATATATATATATATATATAGTGCTT
>JBBPBT010000625.1:2215245-2230478 GCA_037974875.1 Cicer bijugum | reverse complement strand
TTGTAAGAGTCAATATACTTTAATGATAAAATCCCATCAACATAACTTTCTTACATATAATTCTATCACGAGAAAATTTAACTCTATTTCAATATAATGAAGTGACTTGATCTACTTTTGCCCGTTTGAATTATACATGTCATAATTAACATTATTAATTCCTCTATTTAAGAAGATATTAAAAATTATTCTATGCAAGATATTATTTATGTTTCTAAAAATTTACAAATTCATCAACGAAAGTAGTAAGTAATGCAATTATTATGTTCAAATTACAAAGATTAATCTCTTGAACAAAACAATAATACATAAGTTCTCTTTGAGAGTTGTTTACCACAAAATTCTCTTTGAGAGTTGCTATTTCTGGACAAAATTCAAATTCAAGACTATTTATTGAGCTCAAATAAATTTGAATAATCTCGTTCTAATACATTTGATTTGTATTGAATAATTACTAGAAATAGAAAGAAAAAATTGCTCTATCCCACAGTGAAATGTAATTGAAATTAAGTGACTATCAATATACATTTTAAAAAATCATACTTGCAAATGAATGAGTAATGAAACAAGGAAAATGAAAAGGGTTCCAACAAAACAAGTAAGACCAATAGTTCCACAAACTAAACTTGTCAACTCAATGAAGTTGTTCAATTCTTTGTTTCTTTTGGTTTTTTGATAATCATTAATAGAAAGTGGGACATAATTCCAACCATGTTGACATTTGCAACACCTTTCCAATCTTTCCTTCACCTTCACCATCTCTATCTTCTCCTTTAGAACATTCAAATTTGCATCTACCATATTGGCGGATCTCCCTATATATGATCATTGATTGTTCACACCAATTAGATATATATATATATATATATATATATATATATATATATATATATATATTATAAAGAAAAAATAACAAGAAAAAAACTAGGAAATATAATATTATGAAATTGATTATCACCTTCATCTTGATAGTTTTGTACTTTTATTACTTGCATCCTTTGACGTGTGTTGAATCTCTTGAGATATAATCCTCTTGGTTTCATAGGTAAGATAGAAGACATAGAAGCAGCCATAAAATGCAGCTTAAATTTTTATCACTTAATATTGTTGTTGAAACAAAAAAGTGAGAATAATGAAGGGCTTTGCTTTTGAATACCTTGGATTTCGGATTCTAAGGGTATATTTAGCTTTATAGGTTTTCTTTAGTTGTCTTGTAAGGACATGAGAAAGGGTGATTTAGGAGTCAAGAATCAAATTAATACAATCCCATTTCTTTAGGGACAATTTGATCTTATAAAACAAAATATAATTAATAATTGTATATTCTAATGTGGCTAGCTAGCTAGCTATGACTCTATACGCATGGAGGAAGCCAGAGAGGAAAGTCTTGTTTTAATTAATTAACAAATAACAAATGGTTTTGTATTTTTATTATATATATTAGTGGATTAGAATCATTAGATTAACCGGCTTGTTTAATTTGTTAATTTGTTATTTTTTGGGGAAGTCTACTAATTAATTAATTAGTTATTGATATGGTGTATATAATAATTGGTTTGGCAAGCATAAAGCATGCCAGCTATGCAAGTTCTCATTTGGTATCTCATTGTTTTCAGATGCATGCTTGAATTTGTGGTGAGAACTTTAACAAATTTTTAGTATATTCGTAATTTTTTATTCGCTGTGATTTCAAAAATGTATTTATAAAAAAATTATAGCAATTGATATATTAGTTTGCCAACTTATTCAATTTAAATAGGGTAGCACCAAAATCAACAACTTTGCTACTCATTTATTGATGGCCATCTTGGTGTAGGTAATTAAACAAGATCATAATTTCTTTTTAACATAACATTACCAATAAATATATTTAACATATCTTGGTTTTATTTCTAAATTTTTTTTTTTAGATTTTAGTTCTTAAAAAACTTCTTAGAAAAATATCATATCCAACTATTCATCAATAAATTTCCGACATATATATTTTTTCATATTCTCTGTAATACGAATGTTTGACGGTTGCTCTCTATCCCCCCGTCAATTATAATACTAATCATACTTTCTTTAGGTTGTTTTTATTTTTAGGAGATTTTATTAAACAATAAACTAAAATTCAGTAAATTATGAAAAATATATTAAAACTAAAAATATCATAAATTTAAAGCTAGACTAATAAAAGTTGTGTGACATTTTTTTTCTAATTGGATATCTTGCATCTTCTATTTTCTCAAATAATGTATATCTTATATACATGGCAAATTCTAATATATACATAGTCTACCATTGACCATTATTTAAAAACCACCTTGAACCATAGATGTTGTCTTTTTGAAGTATATGGTAATAGTGATTTTTTTTCTCTCATATGATAAATATTAATATAATTAATTAATATAATTGAAGTGTTATGGATTCTAACGTATGATAAGACGTTCAATCTAACAATATTGATAGTTATCAATTGAGTTAGAATTTAACGACATTGTGATGTTCATTTTAATGATTTTGAAGTCGTGACTTAAATGATACTAATTCGATAAAAAAAAATAAAAATAAAAATAAAACATATTTTATATTGAAACGACATCAATCAGATTATAATCTTATTTATAAAGATAAAAAGAATCATAATTTATTACTTTTAAAAAGTATTGTCGATAATTATTAAAATTATGATGTTTTTAAATCTTTCTATTGTGAACCACTTTAAAGTGATCCATGGTATAATGCATCTATACACATATATGAATGATTATTAGAGTTGTGTATGTCAAGGCTGTTGGGTATCAGTCTTTAGTCCTATATTTACGAGGAATGGAGGCTGTAATGGATATATAAGGAGAATGACTCATACACTTAATGCCTTAAGGTTTTGGGTTGATATGTGGTGTCTACCCAACAAGTGGGATCGGAGCCAAATTCGACTTGTCGTGGCTGTAATGGATAAAGGAGAATGACCATTTGGTGATACTTTATGCAATGAAAATTATCTCTTCCTAATTTGTTTGGCAAGCATGAAGCATGCCAGCTATGCAAGTTCTCATTTGGTATCTCATTGTTTTCAGAAGCATGCTTAAATTTGTGGTGAGAACTTCAACAAATTTATGGTATTTTCGTAATTTTTTATTCGCTGTGATTTAAAAAATGTATTTATAAAAAAATTATAGCAATTGATATATTAGTCTGCCAACTTATTCAATTTAAATAGGGTAGCACCAAAATCAACAACTTTGCCACTCATTTCCCATCATGTTGTCTGTAATTAAACAAGATCATGAAATGTTTTAACATAACATTACCGATAAATTTAACAAATCTTGGTTTTAATTCTAAAAAAAAACTTTTTAAATTTTAGTTCTTAATAGACTTAAAAAAATATCGTATCCAACTATTCATCAATAAATTAATGACATATTTCTTCATATTCTCTTTAATATAAATGTTTGACAGTTGCTCTCTATCCCCGTCAATTATAATACTAATCATACTTTCTTTAGCTTGTTTTTTATTTCTAGGAGATTTTATTAAACAATAAACTAAAATTCAATAAAATATGAAAAATATATTAAAACTAAAAATATCATAAATTTAAAGTTAGACTAATAAAAGCTGTGTTATATTTTTTTTCTAACAGGATATCTTGCATCTGCTATTTTCTCAAATAATGTATATTATATATACATGGCAAATTCTAATATATACATGGTTTCAGTGGCTGCACAAAATATTTTTGGGAGCAGAAAGCGATAAGTATTAACTAAAATATTATAATTGAAATTTAAATATTATAATTGAAATTTTTAAAAGTCAGTTTTTTTTAATGTATCACTCAATTCATACATAGTAGACAAGTTAAAAAAAATTAGAATTTCACAAGTCAAACAATTTTCACAAATCACACAATTCAATCAAATAAAATATATACATTTTATAATTTTCATCTTTATAAAAGAATTCTTCTTGAAA
The DNA here is from genome assembly GCA_037974875.1 of Cicer bijugum. Lineage (NCBI taxonomy): Eukaryota > Viridiplantae > Streptophyta > Magnoliopsida > Fabales > Fabaceae > Cicer > Cicer bijugum. The sequence continues at coordinate 2,226,512 of JBBPBT010000625.1, read as the reverse complement.
AAATACATCATGTATGTTTAAATATCGTATCACTCCTAAAAAATACACATATTAATTAAAACAAGTGTTAGAATTTGTTGATTCAAAATTAGTTAGTTTATCTTTTTATATAACATCGTTTATATATATAGGGATGTTGTTGTATTAATTTTATTATATTTTAGTATTATAAATTCAAATAGAGAGTAGAAAACAAATATAAAAAGAGATACATAAGTGGAGAAAAGAGGCGAAAATTACTCGATATTTTTATAATTTATCACTATTATTTTAATAATATACTCTAGTTATTATATATATATATATATATATATATATATATATATATATATATGAAGTAAGAAATATAGAGGTGTCGTGGCACCTGCCCGCTTATAAGAAGATCCACGGGTTTACCTTGACCTTAAAAACCACCATGGAACATAGATGTTGTCTTTTTGAAGTATACGGTAATAGTGATATTTTTTTCTTATATGATAAATATTAATATAGTTAACTAATACAATTGTAGTATTTTGGATTCTAACGTGTGATAAGACGTTTAATCTGTTGGAAAAACAGAGATAATTAGCGATAGCTATTTCAATAATGAATTTTTTTTTCTTGTGCAGATAAATGGCCAAACAGAAAAATACAATTCCAAGAGCATTAATAATTGACAGAAAATTAAATATGATAAAAACACAATTTTAAAGCGAGAGAATAAATACCACGGGACCTACTTCATTAAAAATTTCCACTATAATAATTAATGGGAACACCAAAAGTCTTTCTAATAACGATAGGAATCAACAATAACAACCCAATAACAACCTTCCACTAAAGTGGGTATGTCAAATTAAATCTTAGAGAAGATAAAACTACTCAAATTGTATATTAAAATAACAAATTCAGTGGTAGAAATAACCTATCAAAATTGTAGATCTAACGGAGTTTGTTTGCTACACACTTGTAACCACCACCGGAACCAAATCCTTATTTTTCTTCTCTGGCAGTCCTTTGTTTGTCTTCGTTCTTAGGGATTTCTAAATTCCTTTTATTTCCTTCAAGTGGGCCAAGCCCATTAAAACCTTTTTTTTATTTCAATAATAATAATAATATTAGTAAAATTGGTGGGTTCCACTTGGGGAGTGAGCCCACCCAAAAATCTCCCCCTCACGACTCAAGTGAGAAGGTACTACTCAACGATGTCAACTTTCTTTCTGCAACATATCATCTTCGACACAAGCAAGGTCTTTGTCATCATATTTGAACCATTCTCATTAGTATGAATCTTCTCAATTAAAAATGACTTCATTTCCAATGCATCTCGTATCTAATGATACCACACTTCAATACACTTCAACTTTGCATGAAAAGTCGGATTCTTGATGAGATGGATCGCACTCTGACTATCACAGAATAACATAAACTTGTCTTGCTTGAGGCCTAACTCATGTAGGAATTTCTTCATCCACAAGAGTTCTTTGGAAGCTTCAGTTGCTGCAATGTATTCAGCTTCAATAGTCGATAAAGCAACACACATTTGTAGTCTTGATTGCCAAGATACAGCTCCCCATACAAAAGTCATCATATAACCAGAAGTAGATTTTCTAGAATCAAGATCACTTGTCATATCTGCATCTATGTAGCCATCCAACACAGGTTCACCACCTCTATAGTATAAACACACTTTGGAAGTGATGAGGATATAGAATGCATAACCAAGGAAGAAAGCCTAGAGGATATTCAAGGTCTTGGAACCCCAATGACAAGAGCAAGGTCAAAGAAGGCGAAGAAGGTTCTAAATAACTTGATAACCACTTTATTTGAAGCAAATACAACTCATGAAGAATTGAAGCCCAAGATAGTCAATTGCTTAACCCAAATTGAAGAAGTTAAGGAATGAAGGCGGAATTTATGTGTTATCAAATTTTAATATTAGTTTTAATTAAAGTAATAGACTAAATTAATAAGAAATTTGGGTGTAGCTGTAAAAATTTCAGTTGGGCCAAATTTAGAGAATTTTTTTATGAGTTGCCATTATAAAAGGCAAACCCTTATTTTTTCTTAAGGCAGATTTTGAATATTGTTTTTGTGAGGCTTTGCTCTCTAGAGTTCTTGAAAGAATTCATCTTGAACTTATCAAGGTTATTAACCCTTATGGCATTCTTTTTGGTTTATCAAATTCTTAGATTGTGGCACCATTTTGTTTTTGGTTTCTTTGTTGAATAATAATATTGAGTTTCCTTTACATCAAATCATAATACTCCAATTCTTCCAATTTTTGTGATCAGTAATCTGTGTTCATATATCGAGTTCTATATACTGGTTTTCGGTGATTCAAAAGTCTAACTTGCGTTTCGGAGCGTCATCTTTCACCTCGTTTTGGAATTGACCGAATCGGAGATTCGTAGCGTCGGTTATTGCATTCTCCAGCTATACGCGATTTTCACTCAAATTTGTAAGTTCCCGACCTAGAACGATCCTTAAAGTGAACTATGACAATTAGGATAATATCAGGAAGTGCCTATGAGGTATTTGAGAATCCACTTCACTGATTGCCAATGATCTTTACCAGGATTAGAGAGAAATCGACTAACAACTCCAACTGCATGAACAATTTTTGGCCTTGTGCATACCATAGCTTACATCAAACTACCAATTGCAGATGCATAAGAAACCTTCATCATCTTTTCTTTGTCTTTCTCACTTTTAGGAAATCGATCAGAATTCAATTTAAAATGAGTACCAAGTAGAGTACTAACAGGTTTGGAATTGTTCTTGTTAAACCTCTCTAACACCTTCTCAATATAATTGTGTTGAGACAACCATAATTTATTATTCTTTCTGTCACGAGTGATTCTCATACCCAGAATTTGTTTTGCAGGACCCAAGTCTTTCATTGCAAAAGACTTGTTCAAATCTTTCTTTAAAGATTGAATCTTCTTAGTATCATGACCAACAATCAACATGTCATCCACATATAACAAGAGAATAATATAATCACCGTTAGAGAATTTCTTGATAAACACACAATGGTCATAAGTAGTTTTACCATACCCATATTTCTTCATGAAAGAATCAAATTTCTTATACCATTGTCCAGGTGCTTGCTTGAGCCCATACAAGTTTTTCTTCAATTTACACACAAATTGTTCTTTACGTTTGACTTCAAAACCCTCTGGTTGCTCCATATAGATCTCTTCCTCCAAATCACCATGAAGGAATGCAATTTTCACATCAAGTTGTTCAACTTCTAGGTTCAAACTAGCTCCTAACCCAAGCACAACTCGGATAGAGGACATATTCACCACAGGTAAAAAAATTTCATCAAAGTCAATACTTTTTCTCTAATTAAAACCTTTCACAACCAATCTTGATTTGTATCTTGGTTGAGAACTATTATCTTCTGCCTTTAACTTGTATACCCATTTGTTCTTGAGTGCTTTTCTACCATTAGACAACTTTACCAAATCAAATGTGTGATTCTCTTGCAAGGAATGAAGTAACAATGTCGATTTACAAGAAAGGGGGATTTGAATTGTAAATGCACCTTTTAAAAATTCCTGTTAAAACTTAAGAAAATAACTCAAGAATGATCTTGGTTATGAAATCAAAAAACGGAGAATGTTCTTGGTTTTTGTTATAAAACAGAGAACATTCCTAGATTAGCTTAAAACAGAAAATTAATTTATGGTTTATCTTAGTTAATCAATTCAGTATGATAAATAAAGAGATAGGATAGAGAATACCACACAAAGATTTAATATGGTTCACCCAACGTGGGTTACGTCTAGTCCTCACACTGTGAGATTTTCCACTAAGTGTTTAAAAAACAAAGAACCTTCTTGATCTTACAACACCTAGTCTAGATCAACCTTGATCTATTTCAATCTCTATTACTTTTCACCCAGAAAGCAGTAACAGTACCTATCTAACCTTGATAGGATGTAATCTTAAACAAACTATAAAGAAACTCTTATAGTTTGAGTTTTTACAATTGGATTGTTTTTATAGAATCTGAGATTTCACAACTCTTGTTTGAGAATTGATTCTTTACAAAGGATCTAATGATAATTGCGCAATCTAATATAAGAATATAGATCAGCCTCTGTTTTGCAAAATATCAGAATGTAGAGCAGCCTCTGTTTTGCGAAAAATCAGAATTTCAAGTATGTATGTGATTGATTTATGGACTTTCTCAACACTTGAATGAAGGTACAAAAGAGTTGTTGGAGAGGCTCAATTATTTTGACTGAACCAATATTTCAGAATAAAAATAATCCTTCTTTGAAAACAGCTTTTTGACATTTCTAGTTTAGCATTTAAAGCAGTTATGTCCTTTTTAGAAAAAGCTTTTGACTTATCTTCCTTGATCTGGGATGGTACCTTCTCTATCTTGAGTTTTGAATGTAGCTAGAGAAGTTTGGAGAAGAATTAAAAGCCATTTCAGAAGAAATACACTACTGCTGGAATTGTGCAGAAAACGGAGAATGATTAACGTTCTTAGTCTATCAGTTTGAACTTTATTGAGCTTCAATAATCATTTTGGAGTTCATGTTTTAATCATTCTAGATGTCCTTTGCAATTGTCTTGTCATATGTCAAGGTTGATCGAACTTTCTTGATAGTTTGATTTTTGGAATTACAAATTGTCTTGATTTTTGTCTGACTTTAAGTCCTTTTATTTTAGAGATCAAATAACCTTTTTCAGCTTGGATGAATCCTACTTGTTCCTTGCCATGTACTGATTAGATATGAATACATTTCTATGATGAACATATTTGAAGCTGGAGATCATTCTTTGTTTTAATGCAAATTGTTCTTGTTGCTGTCTTTTCTGCTTTTGCTTGATTATGTTGTTAATTAAATTCACTCAAAAACACATGTTAAATTAACATAACATTTTAGAATCATAATTAACTTTCTTAATTAACCTTTGTTTATTTTCATCAAAACTTTAAATATAGAGTTTGTCTCAACAAGGAATTCATCTCTTCTTGCATGGCCTTCAACCACTTTTCTTTATCAACATTTGTAATAGCTTCTTGATAGTACTCTGGCTCTCCACTATCAGTGATCGTCACATACTCATATGGAGAATATCTTTGAGAAGGTTGACGTTCTCTAGTAGATCTTCTCAACTCAAACTCGACTGGTGGCTCAACTGGAACTTGCTCATCATGGTAAGGCATATGATCATCAGTTACATTCTCATCATCTACCTGTATATCTCCCCCATCAACAAGAGTTTATGTAGGGGGCTTAGGCGCAATATCAATGTAACTTCTGAAATTTGGTTTTTGTTTTTCAGCTTTATCAAAATCTTCAACAGTCTGGTCTTCAAGAAATATCACATTTCGGCTTCTGATAATTTTCTTGTCAATCGGATCCCACAATCTATAACCAAATTCTTCATCACCATAACCGACGAATATACACTGTTTGGATTTACTATCAAGCTTGGAACTCTCATCTCTTGGAACGTGAACAAAACATCTACAGCCAAAAACTCTCAAATGACGGTAAGAGACATTTTTCCCTGTCCACACTTTATTTGGAACATCACCATCAAGTGGAATAGAAGGAGAAAGATAGATCAAATCCACTACAGTTTTCATTGCTTCACCCCAAAAGAATTTCGATAATTTTGCATGATAGAGCATTCATCTGATTCTGTCATTAATCATACGATTCATTCTCTCTGCAACACCATTATGTTGAGGTATCTGTGGAACTGTTTTCTCAAACCTAATTCCATGTTCTCTACAATATTCTTCAAAATGACCTTTGTATTCACCATTGTTGTTTTGTCACGACCCAAAAATTTAATGTCATGACCAGCGCACAAGCTATACTCCTAGCCTGGCAAGCCTATCAACTAACTTAACAATTTAAACAACTAATTCGCTTTTTAAACATTTAAAAAAATACATATGCTTTTTCTCGAAATTTCGACAGAATATCCTCTGTAACTTCAACATTTCCAAATTTTTGTAAAATCCCTGTTCAGCTTTCAATTCAGTCACAATTCAAATAACATAATCAAGTTTCTTAATACACTTCCCAACAAACTAAATAGACTTTCTAAACTCCAAAATAGCTGCAATTTACATCAGACTCAACAGACATTACAAAAATGGTCCTCGATCAAAGAGGCCTACCAAAAGAACTATTGAGACTTGAAATCAAATAACAGATTCTACTCAGTTGTCTGTGAATCTGAAAAAGATAAGCAACATAAAGGGGTAAGTCACAAAGACTTAGTGAGGAGACAACAACCACCATCAATTAGAAGGGAAACACAAAAGGCACGAGTAATTGTTTAATCGCTTAACAAAAATATTAAAAATCCAGTGAATAACGAAACGAAATTCAAATGAACAACCTTAAAATCATCATAAAAATCAAACATAAATTTTTAAAATCAAGAGGCGGCTTTATCTCATTGATAGCCCTTTCCTCCTAAGGGAGGCCTTTCCCTTAGGGGCGGCTCCATCTAACGGATGACCCTCTCCTCTCAATTCCCGCAACACATCATCGCGTATCAACTAGGGAGCTTACATCTCGTTGATAGCCCTTTTCTCCTACGGACAATATCTCTCATAGCGGCGGCTCCATCTAACGGGTAACCCTCCCTAATCACAACGAGGTAACTAGGTGCACCTAACGCAGTTAACGATTTAATAATTATAACAACGATTTCCAAAACACGTATTAAAAATCATTTTATTGTAATTCATGAAAAACATACTCAATCGCATAACAATTCAAGATTTAAATATTGTAGCTCATACACAAATTAAAATAATAACATATTATATAGCAAAGACCATTAAATTAAATAATTGACGAAATTGAGATAAAATTCAAAGGTTGTGTTTCCCAAAATTTTCAATAAATACTTTAATATAAAAAACAAGTAATATAATAATAATAGCAGTATAAAAATATATGACGATGATCGTCGTCAACTCACAGCTATGGAGAATCGTCTAAGTTTGCTCTTCAACAACTCTCAAAGTAGCCGGCAGGGTCTCAATTGACAAATTTGAGTATCAAAAATATTTCTAAGACTTTAGAAAAAATATTCTAAAGTTTAGCTAGCTCTACGAAACCCTAAAAATCATTTAAATATACCCTAAGCACAAAATAAGATTTTTAAACAAAACTTCATTTTTCTATGAATTGATACTAGGATTAGAGTTGGACATTTACCTCAATGAGTCTCAATCAACAGTTCTCAAGAGATGGGTACCCTTTTTCCTTCCTTAGAAAACAAACCCTAACCCAAAAATCCCAACCAAAAGAATCTGTAAGAGTTTGGGAAATTATGTTTGTGGGAATGTTAAATCCCTTTTAAGGATTTAGGGTTTGAGTAATAGAGTGAGAAGGAGAAAAGAGAAGGGAAGAAAAAGAAAGAAAAAAGAAAAGCAACAAAATTGGGGGAGGGGGAGTGCTTGCCAAGAGGGAGAGAGGGAGAGAAGAATTTGGAGAAAATGAAGGAGTGAGTTGGAAAGAGAGTCAGAGTGAGAGTGGGTGGGGTTGAGTTGGTTTTTATTTATTTATTATTATTAATATTATTATTATGATTATATTTAAAAAAATTTATGGGACGTGTCATGTTTGATCGAACTTGTCCTTCACTTTTCTCTTTCAACACTTGTATGAAAATGCTTGAAGACTCCAAATACCTAGTCTTTAGATTTCAAAGGAAAGACCCACACTTTTCTAGAGTGGTCGTCAATAAAAGTAACAAAATATGATGCACCACCAAGAGATTTACTATCCATCATACAAACATCAATATGAACTAAATCAAGAATATTTTGCTTCCTATGAGGACCAATATTATGAAAAGAAACTCTATGTTGTTTTCCAACAAAACAATGAGTGCAAGTTTTTAGAGACGTGTCTTTCACACGAAGACATTTTTTCTTCGCAAGTATGTTGAGTCTTTTCTCACTCAAGTGACCAAGGCGCATATGCCATAAATCAGAATATGCATCTTCAATTGCATTCACTTCTTCCTTGCATAGCTTCATAGGCATCCTATAGAGAGAAGTGAAACTTTGCTCCTTTGCAACCACTAGGGACCCTTTGGTGACTTTACATATACCACCACCACCAAAGTAAGTTTGATAACCATCAATATCCAAGGTTTTCACCGAAATCAAATTGAGACGAATATCAGGAACATGTCTAACATTCTTCAATTGAAGTTTGCAACCAATCCCAGTTTCAACCCAAACATCTCCCATACCAAGTTGAATCCTGATATCCAAGGTTTATGGAATTATCATCACAAACAATGTAGGCATTATTAATAGATGCAACTATTGTTGTATCTTTTTCATTTTTCTTCTCTTTGTCTTCATCTCTTTCCCTTGATTGATCTCTCTTAAGGAACCTGCAATTTCTTTTTATATGACCAGTTTTGCCACAATGATAGCATATCACTTATTTTCACTTATTTTCTAGTCTTAAGAGACTTAGACACCACATCTCAACCTAAAATCTTAAGGCATTAGGTTTCTCTTTGTCTTCATCTCTTTCCCTTGATTGATCTCTCTTAAGAAACCTGCAATTTCTTTTTATATGACCAATTTTGCCACAATGATAGCATATCACTTGTTTTCACTTATTTTCTAGTCTTAAGAGACTTAGACACCACATCTCAACCTAAAACCTTAAGACATTAGGTTTATGAGTCACTCATAATTGAATTCCAACAAATAAAGGTGCAACACGATGACTTCCCACGAGGTCACCCATCCTAATACTACTCTATCCCAAACACGCTTAATTGTGGAGTTCTGATGGGATCCAACGCATTAGTGCTGGTATGATCGCACCTGTTGGGAAAAACAAAGATAATTAGTGATAACTATCTCAATAATGCGGAATATTTTTCCCCCTCTTGTGCAGATAAATGACCAAATAGAAAAATACAATTCCAAGAGCAATTATAATTGGCAGAAAATTAAATATGAGACAAACACAATTTTTACATGGAAAACTTCCATCAAATTGAGAGAATAAAAAATACGAGACCTAGTCTAATAAAAACTTCCACTATAATAATTAATGGGTACGTCAAGAGTCTTTCTAATAACAATAGGTAACATCAATCAACAATAACAACCCTATAACAATCTTATAACAAGTTTCCACTAAAGTGTGTATGCTAAATTAACTCTAAGAGAAGATAAAATTACTCAAATTGTATATTAAAATAACAAACTCAGTGGTAGAAATAACCTATCAAAATTGTAGATCAAACGGACTTAGTTTGCTACACACGCATTACCACCACCAAAACCAAACCCTTATTTTTCTTCTCTGTCGTTCTCCGTCTATCATCGTTCTTAGGGACTTATAAATTCTTTTTATTTCCTTTAAGTGGGTCAAGCCCATTAAAACTTTTTTTTTTTTTATTTCAATAATAATAATAATATTAGTAAAATTAGTGGGTTCCACTTGTAGAGTAAATGTACCCAACACAATCTAACAATATTGATTGTTGTTAATTGAGCTAGAACTTAACGATTTTGTTATGTTCATTTTAATGACTTCGAAATAGTGACTTAAATGATACTAATTTACTTATAAAGATAAAGGAAAATGTAATTTATTACTTTTAAAAGCGTCATCGATAATTATTAAAATTATACTGTTTTTAAATCTTTCTACTGTGAACCAGTTTAAAGTATCCATGGTATAATTCATTGATATACATATACAAATTATTATTCGAGTTGGCTATGTCAAGTCAATGGTAACTATTTAATATTATTAACATTTAAATGATATAATTCAAATTCATAAAATATAGTCATATAGTCTTAAAATGATGATTAGATTTGGTGATACTTTATGTAATGAAAAATATCTCTTCCTAAATTTAAAAAAAAAAAAATAATATTAGATACTGAATAATTTTATCAGGACGAGACTCCTGTCCCTAGATGTGAAAATTCATCATCATTTACAGGGTCCCAAACGAAGCTGTCCCCAGGTATGTGAGAAATTTATATATATTATCTTCAATGTTTCTACCAACGTTTGAGACGTGCAAAATAAAGTTTCTAGATAGAAAATAACCACATATTTATGCGTTACGGTTTATAATGTTCCATTTTATTTTCCAATTGACCTTTTGACTCTGTCCTACATTTCATAAACTTGAGGAAACATATATCCTCTTGTTTTTCTTCCAAAATCAATTAAATGAATTTTTTTTATTAAAAAAATTTTGGACCGTTTCTCTACGATACATACCATGGAAACTATATTTATTGTGAAAAATAGTTTGTTTTTGGTCAACGAATATATAATACGATTTGCGCTATTTGGCATATTTAATCATGTTCAATTCATATACATTTTATATTAGCTTAATTTCAGTTTAGCTCTATTTATTTTAGTTGAATCGCGAAAGTAGTCCTTTCATTTTGTTTCTCTCCAATTTTGGTCTCTCAAACAGAATTTTGATCCAAAATTTGATGAAATTTTATTTTTTTTAAAGTTGTACTACACCATTTATGATCATAGATTTTAGATACAATTGTTGCAAATGAGATTTTGAGGTATGGTGTAACTTAAATAAATACAAGAAAAATGAAATTTCATCAAAATTCTGTTTTGAGGACCAAAATTGGAGAGAAACAAAATGGAGGACTATTTTCTCGATTCAGCTAAAATAGGAGGATCAAAATAAAAATTAAACCTTTTTATTTTTATATGTTCTCGATGATGATTGGATCTTCTACTGTGAACTTTATGGTGTAGTCCATTATAAACAGCCAGATTAATGTTATGTTTGGTTTTTAAAAGAAAAGTATATGAAAGAGAGAAGAATAAGAGAAAAATAATTGAAAAAAAAAATTATTGTTGGATGGTTTGGTATGAAAGAAAGTGAAAGGAAAGAGTGAGAGAACTAACAAGAAAATATATGAGTTTAAAGGTATTGTACTTGTGTAAAATATATTTTATCTCATCCAACTATAATCATGCAATCTATGTATTATATTAAATAAATTTTAAATAGAAGTAATTATTTAATATTTTATTGATACGATAAACTATTATTAATGATTACGATCGTAAATATTTTAGATGCTTTTATTTAATTTTAAAAATTTGACCCTTAATAAAAAAATATTAATTTCAATATTTAAAAATAAGATAAAATAAATTTTAATCTTTATAAAATTTTAAAAATCTTATTTTTAGTCCTACAAGATATTGTTAATTTTTTAGTTCCAAATTTATTTTTATTCTCTT
>JBBPBT010000625.1:2199431-2214913 GCA_037974875.1 Cicer bijugum | reverse complement strand
TCAATAAAAATATTTTATTTTATTTATTTATTTCTCTTTTCTTTTAACAATTGCCTATTTCAAAATAATGTAAGAGGGATAAAAGTTATCTCTTTTATTTTATCGATCTATAATTGACTGTACTATAAAATTAATTATAGAAGCTTCAAATTTGAAACGAAGCTAACATTATAGCTCGAAGAGACAATTGTGGGTTTTTATTTTATTTTATTTTCATATAATAGTAGATAAAGAAGAAAACAAATATTATTTGTCAACACATAAAAAAAAAATAGAAAATGAAAAACTGTATCAGCCTATATCTTAGTTATTTATAAAAAAATATGTGTAAAATTTCTTTACCTAAATTTCACTGTTTTGATCAATAATCTAATGACTCAGCATTTAGACGGAGTCAATGAATATTCTCTAATGATATTGACTAATATTATATAATAAATCTAAAATAAAAGACCAAATCAATTATCACGTGATTTGAGAATATTTTTTTCATTGAACTTTAACACCAACAATTCCTTTGGTTACACTTTGCTAATTATTTGGCAAATCCTTTTGTTTTATATGCAAAAAAAAGAGCTTGCCGTCGCATTATATTTTCGGATGAATTTTAACTATTCAAACCATTTAATACAGATTGTGTATCTGAATGTACCCATTGGATAAATCTTAATTTTGTGTCTTATGCTTTCTGTTAAGTCAATTTTGTTTTTCATGTTATTTAAAGGTGCACTTCCAAAAATATGCAAAAGTATTTTAATAGCGAGGGCAGGGTAAAAATCAGTGTTTATGTGCATATAGCTTTCAAAATTTGTTATTTTTTTATATCTATAGTGGAAATTCTCAATAATATTTGACTTAAATTATTGTAAGATGTTCATTAATGTCTCGTATTTAATAATAGTTTTTTTCCTCTTCTTTTTTTGAGTTTAATTTGTGTAAAAATCAAATGTGTACGGCATCTAACGTCTAAAAGCTCTAAAATATATTATCTAACATGTTGTACTTTGCAACAGTTGAACAAAGTTGTTTTTAAGTGTAACATTATGTTTTTTCGAGACATTAACTAATGAAATTTTAAACGTAAAAATATAAATTCGTTTTTATTTATTTATGATTATCTCAAATACTTATTTACCTTAACATCAATTAATAACATTTTTAGTTATATTTTCAAAAATAATAAATTAAAGTATTTGCAATTACTAAAAATAAATTTAATATGTTAAACAAAAGAAACTTCTAGAGCCAAAACTCTTGATGTTTTACTACCCAAAAATAAATCCTAGTTGATCATGAACTTTGGACTTGTGGCAACTGCATGATATTGTACTTCCTCGCATTTCTCCTATTGGGTTGACCGTGACATTATTCGCTCAAATAACACTATATGTGACGTCCTGTCAAATATAAGGGTCATCTCCAAATAACAAACACAGAGCAAATATGCATACATATATAGTTGTTATAGCAAAAATATAAAAATCACAACACACCAAATATACAAATCAACCAAAATGCACAATCTATTTGTTAGACTATATGTCAATGCATGATTCTGGAAATCACCTCCCCCACAAGGGCTTCATGGGTCTTTCCAAGCAACACCACTAACTCAAAATCCCCGCAAGGATCTGTGGGCTCCAACCAATTATGGACGCACCACACAACTATGAATGCATGAATGTAGACACTTTTGTTAGTAATAATATAGATCACTCAATCAGAGCATCCAAAATTATTCAACTTTGTCATAAACCAAAATAGTTTAGACACAAAGTAATCACCTTGAATAACCACAACATGTCAAGCACAACCATTATAACAACATATCATATAACATACATTTTCCACAATTTGAACATGTTAAACACATCCATTATTAATATTCATTTTAAAAATAACACACAAACAAAACCAATACACAACATCACAATACATTTATATCACATATAATTCAAGTAAGAAAGCGGATGGAGTGATGCCTTTACCGTTACCAAAGTAGTTGAGTTCTTCTTGCATGACAAGTATCCATTGATCATTTTTAAGTGTTTCACCAATTTTGGAGGGTTTGATTTGAGAAACAAATGTCATATTTAAGCAAGCATCTTGCAGTTTTAATCTTGTTGTGACTCATTTATTGATATCACCTATGATGTTATCAATTGGGTGATATCTATGGGTTCTCCATTCTTTAGAAAGATCATCACTTTGCCTTTCAATGTTGACTTCACTTTCTTGATCTGGTTGATTAGTTTGATGTTCTTTGCTTGTATCATCGCTTTCAAAAACATCATCATCACAAGAAATAATATTTTCCTCTTTTATGGGGTTAGTTTCATCAAAAGTTACATGCATTGATTCTTCGACTAATAAAGTTCTTTTATTGAAGATTCTAAATGCTTTACTAGATAAAGAGTAACCGATAAATATACCTTCATCAGCTTTTTCATCAAATTTTCCATGGTTGTTTTTACCGTTGTTTAACACAAAACACTTACATCCAAAAATGTGGAAGTGAGAGATATTGGGTTTTCTTCCTTTGTAAAGTTCATACGGAGTTTTCTTAAGAATTAGCCGAATGATTACCCGGTTGGAAACATAGTATGGTGTGTTTACAGCATCTGTCCAAAAATATTTTGGTAGGTTTGAGTCGCTTAGCATAGTTCTTGGGAGCTCTATCAAAGATCTGTTCTTTCTCTCAACAACCCCATTTTGTTGTGGTGTCCTTGGTGCAGAAAAATTGTGGAAAATGCCATTTTCTTCACAAAAATTTTCAAATGAAGTATTTTGAAATTCTCTTCCATTATCACTTCTAATTGATACAATTTTGGCAGATTGTTCGTTTTGGACTAGTTTGGCATAGTTTTTAAATGCCTTAAAAGCTTCATTTTTACTTGCCAAAAATAAGGTCCAAGTGAACCTTGAGTAATCATCAACAATAACTAGTCCATATGAGTTTCCACCAAGACTTCTGGTTCTTGATGGACCAAACAAGTCCATATGTATCAATTGTAGTGGTCTAGAGGTTGAAATGACATTTTTAGGTTTGAAAGAACTTTTTGTTTGCTTACCTTTTTGACATGCGTCACACAATTTATCCTTTATAAATTTCATTTTTGGTAAGTCTACAACAAGATCATGCTTGACCAATTTGTTTAAATGATCCATGTGAATATGAGCAAATCTCTTATGCCATAGCCAAGCATCATTATTGTCGCTTACCAAAAGACATTTCATTTTTAAGGATAAATCGTCAAGATTAAGTATAAAAATGTTTTTGAACCGCTTACCGATAAATTGAATTTCATTTGTAGCTTCATTTTGGATGATGCACTCATCTTTGTTAAAGACTATCTTGTATCCTTTGTCGCAAAGCTGGCTAATGCTTATGAGATTGTGTTTTAGACCTTCAACATATAAGACATCTTCAATCGAGAGGGATGGTGTTGTACCGACTTTTCCAATGCCTAAAATTTTTCCTTTGTTGTTGTCTCAATAGACTATATATCCCTTTGACTCAAGTGTTAAGGGTGAAAATTTTGTTACATCACCCGTTATATGTTTAAAGCATCCACTATCTAAGTACCACATATTTGAAGTACCTTGCTTGCATACCTACAAAATTGAAATCAAACTTTATTAGGTACCTAATGTGCTTTGGGTCCTTGATGGTTAGAACCTTTCTTTACCCATACGTAATGCCCTCTTGGAACACTAATGTTTCTAATGTGGCAGGTGTTAGGTGTATGACCATGAAGACCACATAACAAGTAGGATTAACTCTATTTTTAGTAGCATATGTATGAGATTTATTTTGAATAATTCTCTCTTTATAATGATGATCCTTTTTCATAACTATAATCTTTTCTTTATAGGATTGATTACTCGCTTTAACAAAAATAGTCTTATTCAAGTTTGGTTTATCAAATTTTGAAATATCCAAGACCACTTTTGTCATTTGAGTATCTTTGCATATTTAAAACATTTTCCAATCCTAATTGTCCCTTTTCATATCGTTCAATTACCCTATTTAATTGAACAATTTTGAAAGAAAGGGAATCACATTTATTGCATGTAAAATTATGTTTTAGTTTTTCAGAATTTTTCTCCATAATGTCAATTTTTTCTTGTAGACTTGAGATTTGTTTCTTTTGTGTTGATACTAGTTTACACAGATTTTTACATTCAATAAGTAATTCCTTAATTACATTTTGAGCATCATTGTATTCTATAATTAATTCACTATTAGTTTTATTATGATGAGGAGAGTTTATATTACTAACCTCTTCATCTTCATCTGATTGATGTGATGCCAATAATTATGCAACATTGGCGCATTCTTCACTTTCTATTTCTGAAGATGAACTTACTTCGTTGTCTTCCCAAGCTATATATGTCTTCTTGAAGTCTTTCTTTTTGATGGCATTCTTCTTAGCAAGGTTTGGACAATCTGCTTTAATATGTCCTTGTTTTCCACATTCAAAGCAAGTGAAGTTTTGATTTGATGTAGAATTATCTTTCTTCTTGAAACTTTTCTTTTTGAATGTTCTGTCATTTTTAAGAAACTTACCAAATTTCTTAACAAGAAAAATAATTTTTCATCTTCATCTGAATTGTCGTTCTTCATTTGTTGTTCTCTTGATTCGGTCTTTAGAGCAATATTTTTTGTCTTCTTTTCTTGACTTTCATTTTGTTCTAACCTTCCAAGTTCGATTTTGTGCTCTTGAAGTTTTCCAAATAATGCAGAAAAAGACATTTTGGATAGGCTTTTCTTTTCGGATATGGTTGTCACTTTTGGTTGTCAGGCCCTTGTCAATGATCTCAATACTTTTAGATTTAATTCATCATTGGTGAAGATTTTTCTGAGTGCTGTCAAATGATTGGTTAAGTGGGAGAACCTTTTCTGTAAGTCTAGAATAAACTCTCCGGGCTGCATTCGAAATAACTCATATTCTTGTGATAGTGTGTGGAGTTTAGATCTTTTTACCTTAATGGTGCCTTCGTGAGTTACTTCCAACGTATCCCATATTTCTTTTGTTGTTTTACAATGAGATATACTAAAAATTCATCTATTCCTAGTGCATATTGTAATATATTCTTAGCCTTCTTATCGAACAACACTTTTCTTTTATCATCATCAGTCCAAGAATTTTTTATCTTTAATTCTTCTTAATTTGTTATTGATGACAGTTTTTGGAATGTGAGGACCATTTTCTACTGCATTTCATGTGTCGTCTCCTTGTGCTTCAAGATACGCTTGCATATGTATCTTCCAAAAAATGTAGTGCTCTCCAACAAAACATGGTGGCTTGGTATTGCTACCACCGTCTCTAAAAATAGGTTGTGTGGAAGCCATGAGTAATTGATCGAGGAATAAGTTACCTTAACCTGCTCTGATGCCAATTGTAAGTATAGAAATACGCCTAAGAGGGGGGTGGATTAGGTGTTAGTAAATTTTCGTGTTTTCAGTGATATGGTAGTTGAATTTTCTGAGTTTAATAAAGCGTCTACTAATAATAAAGTGCAGTAAATAAATGAACACTTAAGATTTATCCTGGCTCCCCTTATAACCAAGGGTACGTCCAGTCCTCTTGCACACCACAAGATATTGATCCACTAATTGTCAGAAAATGTATAACTCCCACCCTGGGATTCTTGCTACAAAATTCTAACAACACTTCTAAGATAGCACACCACTATCTTAGATTAAGCTACTTTTAAGAAATTACTACTTTCTTTTACAAGTGATACAATAAGAGTTGAATAAGAATAAGGAGAGGTATATTGATAAACAATCCAATAACAATTCAAGTACTTGAGAACCTATCTGAATGATATAAAAATGAAATGCAAGTACTTTGTAAAAAATCAGAATTTTGTTCAAAGTTGTTCAAGGTATTGATTCAAGGATTGTGTAGTTTTTGATCTGAAGTTATGAGGTATTTATACTCCATAAACATCTCTTTAGATTTGTGGCCATTGATCCAAAAGGTTTGATGAAAAAATACAATGATCTGGAGTCATTCCAGATCTGAAAAATTGTATTGCTTCCAGTTGTATTCGAATACAGGATGTGTGTATTCGAATACACCTCTTTGTAACGTTCAAAAATATTCAAAAGTTACACCTTGTATTCGAATACACATGTGTGTAGTCGAATACAAATTAGTGAAAATTTGTCACTGACTTACTTTGTATTCAACTACATAGGGTTGTAGTCGAATACACATATAAGGATTTTGGCCACTGACTTGAAGTGTATTCGACTACACATAGTCGTAGTCGAATACAACTTTGAGACTTTTGCTTCTGACTTGCATTGTATTCGAATACAAGATGCTGTATTCGAATACACTTATGTATTTTGTCAAAAATATGATTTTTAAGACTTTGTTAATGTTGTTTTGACTTTTGAAAATACTTTATATGCATATGTAGATATGACTTGTTCTCATGTAATTGAAATATTGGTTTGTATCACATACCTTTGCATTTTAACATTTAATGTTTGAATTTGAAGCTTATTAATGAAGATATTGGATCTTCTTTTTGATCTTGTTGCATTGACCATAATTGTTGATCTCTGTCTTCATCAAAAATATGTAGTTTACATGGGTATATGCAACACTTGAACCCCATTAAAGCTTGAGGTAAAGAAGGGTGAAACCTTTGATTTCTTCATGATCCACTTACTTGGACTAATTCTTTTTTATCTTCATGCTATAATTTATTAATGCCCACTCTAATGATACTTCGGAGTTTGGGGAAATTATTCACCAATAAAGAAGTTTGTTACTTGGTGAATATAAATTTTCTTAGTTTGTTAGCATTAGCTAGTTCAGACTTATTTTAAAAAAATGTGTACTTTTAGGTTTTTTAAAACATATGTACATTTGAATTTGGCTAATTCATATATCTAAAATGTAGGTCTGAATTAGTCAATTGATATATCTAAAATGTTCACAATAATTTTTGTAAGTTTATTCAAGAATCATTATGTTTGGATTGATAAATCTGAACAAATTCCGTCTCAATCCAATTCATTTAAAATGAACATACCACTTTAAAATATAAAATAAATAGTATTAACTATTAATTAACAAATCAAATATAGACATTATAATAAAACATGAATTTGTTAAGATAAGAATATTTGATTTTTTAACTTTACACAAAATAGATCGCGAAAAAATCTCTTAACCCAAACCCCCAACCTATCTAAATTTTTTAGATAAATTTATGTTTTTCTATTCAATAATGCTATTCACACTCCCCATATTGCTATTCACACCCCTCAAAATTATAAAAATAAATAAAATGACCAAAATGCCTTTCTCTTTATTTCATCTTTTTCATAACATTACTTCTTCATCTTCTTCATAACCAAACCCTTGACAGAAATTGCAAGTGTTCTTCAGATTCATCATCAATCATCATCCATCATTTTCATCAATCATCATCCACCATTTTCATCAAACATCTTCATCAATCATCAATCATCATCAACCAAGTTCATCAAGTTATTATCATTTTTGTGAATCAAGTAAGTAATTATCATTCTTTGTTTTTGTTGTGTTATGTTGTTTTATTTTATCTATTTAAGAATGCTGTTATGCCTGAAACCCAGAAATCTAGTTTCCATTGTTGATGAATAAGACAACCTGCGTTGCCCTAAACCCAGAAACGTACGTGAACTCAGTTCACGTACGCGCAAAAATTTTCAAAAACCCAGAAACGTACGTGAACTCAATTCACGTACGTAAATTTTTTTTTCAAAAATCCAAACCTTATGTGAACTCAGTTCACGTAAAGGTACGTAATTTCAATTTACGTACACATACGTGAACTGAGTTCACATAAGGTTTGGATTTTTGAAATTTTTTTACGTACGTGAATTGAGTTCACGTAAGGTTTGGAAATCAGTTCACATACGTGAATTCAGTTCACATAAGGTTTGGATTCAGTTCACGTACGTGAACTTAATTCACGTAAGTGATTTCTGGATTTTTGAAAACTGGTTTACTTAATTCAGAAATGATTTACTGTTTACATTTTTTTTAAATGATTTTCGTTTTGCGGATATGGTGCGCACTATATATACTGATAGAGAGGGTCGTGTTAGACTTAATAAGGGTACTTCTAATGCAGAGTCTAATACGGATGGTCATCGTATTAGGCCAACTACTTCTGCAAAGGCACAATGGCGACAAGTACAGCGGCAACAAGAAGAGTCCCAACCTGAACCCCAAACAGCTGATATAGATGAACCTCCACGGGATGTTGGCTATCCAGGTGGTCCGGTTGATAGTTATGTCCTTTGGACATTTGGCAATCATGTTGCGACTCGACTCTGGGATGGCGAGGTGATTTTTTCAATCAAATTAAGTTAAATTATTTTTTAAAAAATTTATGTTTAACATTTATTTTTAACTTATATTTTTCACTTAAATAATATCAGGATCAGGGAGAATTAAAGGTGTTCAGCAATGGGAAAAAATTAAAAGAAGCTGTTATTGAAGACGAAGAGGTTGAGCAACTGGTTAAAAGCTCAGGATTGTATTCATTACTAAAATGCAGCTATGAAATGATCGATAAAGGGATTATTTCTGCATTCGTAGAGAGGTAGGTGGCATCGTGACACCTATAGCTTTCATCTTCCTATTGGTGAAATGACGATTACATTAGACGACGTGTCATCTCTGTTGCATATTCCCATTACTGGTACATTCTTTAGTGTTAATGTATTTAACAAGGATGAAGGTGCAAATATATTGGCAGAGCTTCTTGGAGTTAGTCACGGTGTTGCTTATGCTGAATTTAATGTGACGCGGACAACCACGGTTAGGTATAGTTGGTTACTTGACATATATCATCAGCGTTGTCAGGAGCAGCATTGACAGATGGCTGCGAGAGCATTTCTATTGTTTTTGGTCGGTTGCACACTCTTCAATGATAAGAGTGCCTACGCAGTTAGTGTTGCCTATCTTGAGTGCTTCCTAGACCTTAATTCTTGTGGTCTTGCTTATCTTTATGACAATCTTCGAGAAGCCAGCATGCAACAAACCAGAACTGTTTTAGGGTATCTGATATTTTTACATGTAAACTATATGATTGTTTATTGTAATTATAATTTTTATTAATAATGATTCTAAACTAATGATATATTATTATATATGTGCAGGCATGAGTCTATGAGCATTTTCCTACATTATATAGAGATTATTGTAGACTTTCTCCTACTTATGTTGAAGACTATCCTAGAGCACTTAAATGGAAGCCTAAAAGGGATAAGGGTTTAGTTCTTCCATTTAGGAAATCTCTTGATGAGATTAATATTGACGATGTCTGTTGGACACCATATGAGGAGCATCGACTGAAGCGGCCTTTTGAAGATATATCTTTATTTCGAGGGCGGATACGTTGGGATCCAAAGATGTATGCTCATCTACCATACAAAGTATTGCGGTAATATGGCCATGTCCAAACCATTATTAGCTCACTGTTAGAGATAGTGAGTCAGACGACCACACCAGATGAAATGGACATAATGTTTACGCAATATGATGTGCATCTAGTGGATGTTGGCGCAGTTGTGCAGGGACATGTAGTCTGCTCGAATGATTATATGGACTGGTTTCACATAATTTCTCATCCATATATCAATCATAGAATATCAGTCCATGAAGCTGATGCAGAACCTACTGATCATGCCACTCATGCAGCTGATGGCGGCGATCCTGCTGATGACACAGTTGACATAACAGTATTTAATTTATTATTGATATTTAATTTATTTTATTATTGATATTTAATTTATTTTATTATTGATACTTAATTTTAATTAATTTAATTCATTATTGATATTTAATTTATTTCATTATTGATATTTAATTTATTTTATTATTGATATTTAATTTAATTTATTATTGATATTTAATTTATTTTATTATTGATACTTAATTTTAATTAATTTAATTCATTATTGATATTTAATTTATTTCATTATTCATATTTAATTTATTTTATTATTGATATTTAATTTAATTTATTATTGATATTTAATTTATTTCATTATTTATATTTAATTTATTTTATTATTGATACTTAATTTATTTTTTATCTCAACGTCGAGCAATAGAAATTGTTGAAGAGCTGATTGGCCGACAACTGATATTATCTGATGGCATACCACTCATTAATGAGTTAATTTTGTTGTTGCAAAGTCAGAGGGGTGGTGGTAGAGATTGGACGAACATAGTATCATATCGTAGAAAAAATAGAAGGACTTAGGATTTATTTATAATGTTTTGGAACATGGTATTTTTGTAATATTTGGGTACTTTCGAAACTGATATATTTTGGATATTTTAGTTTTGTGTACTTTTGGATATTTTAATTTTGTATACTTTTGAATATTTTGGGTACTTTCGAATCTAATATATTTTGGATATTTTAGTTTTTGTGTACTTTTGGATATGTTGGATATTCACCTATATTCCATGGAAATATTTTAATTTTACAACATATTCATTGTAACATATTCATCTAGTTTACAACGTATTCATCTATACATATTCATCTACTTTACAACATATTCGTTTATACTGCATGGAAATATCTTGAACCAATGTTGAATGCGATAATTGTAAATAAATTCCTATTGACGTGCTTCTTCCGTGCAATATTTTCTCCACAAATTACTTGGTGGTGGTATAGAAAAATTTGGCTTTAAATAAACATGTTAAAATAATAAATTTATAATCTATTAAATATGACATTAAATGTTAACAAATGCATAAAATGGGAATAACTATGTAAGTGAAAAATTAAATACCTGCACAAAATGACAGTTATTAACAAATGCAATAACTATCACACGATGATCTGAAATAGGTGTTGGTGGTGGACTTCTAAGTGGGAAAAATGTTTCTGATTGGTTAAGTGATAATGTGACAAAAACCAAGTTAAATTTCGAAGCAATCACGTATCTCATTTCTGGAAGTGTCATCTAATTTTCCAAAGTTGCAACATGTTCAACATATACATTATGTATAAGTTGTTGAACAAAAATTTGTCCACCGAATATTATCTCGTAAGGAGACATGAATTCTTGAAGCTCTACCACACACTCTTGACGAATGAATGCTCAAAAGTTTTCACCCATTCTAAGTAAAGTTGCAACTGCACGATATCCACAATTACCATCCTCGTCCACATCAATAATGTCATCTATGAATTTGTGAATTTCAACCGGCAACCAATCCTTGAAGATAAGAACTCTCGGTTGTTGAACTTTGTTGATTGATGGTCGAGGTATGAGCTTTGTTACTGATGGTCGAGGTTGTTGTACTTTATTATAAGTTACAGTACTACATGCATTTGTGCCACTGCATCGAACACTTGTATCCACATATTCCCACCAAGATGGATCACGCTTGGTTGATTTATCTCTTTTTTATATCTTACTTTTGCCTTTTTTAGGTGCACCCTTTGTTTTAACCTTGTCAACAGGTGGACACATCGACGTAGTCGACGAATACGCAATCTCACGTAATTTACCTTTCATTGCAATTTTTCCAGGTAGATCAAGTTAATCAAACTTTTTCACTATCACTTCCATTTCATGTTTCACAGATAATTCTGAAGGTTTACCCGATCCATTATCATGAAAAGTTGATTTAGTCCACCAAACATGAATAACATCTAACGGAATAGAACAGGGGATCATAATATACTTGACTATCTCACATGCACAAAGTAGACCATGTGTTCTCGTAAT
The DNA here is from genome assembly GCA_037974875.1 of Cicer bijugum. Classification (NCBI taxonomy): domain Eukaryota; kingdom Viridiplantae; phylum Streptophyta; class Magnoliopsida; order Fabales; family Fabaceae; genus Cicer; species Cicer bijugum. Next base: position 2,203,134 of record JBBPBT010000625.1, on the reverse strand, counting down.
TGTGCAGCGACATTCAGACTTATCTATACCTACATACTTCACGCGATCAAACTCTGTCGCAATGTGATCTATTGCATTTTTTGACACAACACCACGCAAATTAGCATACAATATGTTACTATATCGATGGACCTTCTAAGTCTCATCATAACTGTAAACAAGAGTCTCCCATGCCTCCATTATTTGCACCTACTTCTTTTTTGGAAAAACATTCATCTTGCACTTCGCTTTGACATTTTTGCATACATGAAACAAGCATAATAAATTGACTGCCTTTGGAAAAACACATTCAACGGCGTTCATCAAAGCAAGATCTCTATCAGTAACAACTACTTCAACTTCACCACATGTAATCTGTTCTTTCAACATTTGTAGTGCCCGTGTAAAATTATCAACACGTTCAAACTGTAGATACGCAAATCTCATACAAAATGTCATTTATGTATATGTAACACCAATAATTTCAAGTAATGGCATCTGATACCTACGTGTCTTGTATGTGCTATCCAAAATCAATATTATGTGGAAATTATTTACAAGACTGAAAGCATCTAGATGAGCCCAAAAGATATCACTCAACTCATTTGAATCATTTACCTTCCTATATCGATAGACATATTTGTCGCGTTCCATCAATGTCAGAAGATGTTGCATTTTTGTTTTATTACCTCTAAGTGATGAATGATATGCTTGACGTGCATTGTAAACTTGTTTTATTGTCATCAAACTTGTAACATTATGATCCTTTATTGTCATCAATATGTTTCTTCGTTTGATCATATTTTTCATTATATCACCAAGTACAACTTTCTCTTCATGAGACAATCGGCCTAAGAAAGCATGACCTGTCAGTTTTTTGGCCAATTCGTGGTTATGGACACCAATATTACATGTAGATACCATCCATCACCAACATTTGATGGTGTACCTCTCAATCTAAATGGACATTCACATTTTCTACTTGAAGTACTCCTCATCGGTTTAGGATTCTTCTAAGGTCTATATTTATCGTTTCTTTCACAACTAAAAATTAATTTTGTCTTTGTTCTTGGTCATGCTGTCGCATTTTCAGATCTAAAAATAACAACGACAACTCCATTTTCCTTTCCAACATTTCTAGCACATTTTAATAAATCATCTCGCATATCAACATATCATGCTGGTGCTAAATAAATCAGTCAAATCAACCATAACATATTCATCTCCCTTGTTCATAGCGTCATTCATTGCATCAAAATCATCATACTTTTCATTGAAATCACGTTCCAAACAGTCATTCATATCCTCAAAATCAGGTTCCAAATCTTCATACATTTCATCACTGTTGTATTCCCCTTGGTCCATTTATCTGTATTCAGAACAAACGAAAAACTAAATTTTCAATTTTTTTAAAACATACGTGAACTGCAATTCACGTACGTTTACGTGAACTTAATTCACGTACATTTACGTGAACTGAAATTTAGTAAACGTACGTGAACTGAGTTCACGTAAACGTACGTGAATTGCAGTTCACGTACCAAACTCTTTTCAAATTCTGTTGAGTAAGCAATTTCAGTTCACATATGTGAACTTAATTCACTTAAAGGTACGTGAATTCAGAATGCGTACAATATGTGGATTTAGGTTTCAAACTCCATTAATTACGCAATATGAGTTCACGTACGTTTATGTGAATTCAGATTGCGTAGAGTCTGAGTTTTTTTTATTTTTTTTAAACATACATGAACTCAGTTCACGTAACAACATAACGTACGTGAACTGAGTTCACGTAAAATTCTTAGATTTATAAAAAAAAAAATACGAATCAAAAATCATAGCAACAAACATATCTTTTTATGTAATTTTAACCACAATGTGATGATCAAACTAATATGTTATAGGTTATCAGTGAGTGATGTAACTTTTTAATGATTTTGAGTATGAGTTAGTGAGGTATGATAATTTTTGTATGTGAGTTAGTGAGGTGTGATGAAATTTGATAAAAATGAGTTGTGGTTAATAAATGTGTAATATTGATGACATGGGCATTTTGAGTATTTTTTTTTTTATTTTGAGGGGTGTGAATAGCAAAATGGGGGGTGTTGGTAGCAATTTTGTTTTCTATTTTATGAAACATAAGTATTCGTCTCTCAAAAAAAAAAACATTAGAATATAAATTTTATGGTAAATGTTCACTTGTCTCTGTATTTGTTTCTCCGATGAAAAGTCGAAATAGAGGATTAGATGAACATTTATCTAAATTTATTACGTAGAAGTTTCTAGCTTATCTCTCTCTGACAATTTAATGAAAATATTTTACATTTAAGAAAATAATTTACTTGAAATTGAATGAAAGAAACCGTGATAAATATTAATTTTAAATTCTTTTTAAAGGAAATAATAACTAGTCGAGTCACTTGTTAAAAAACTAAATATATAAATTTTATATTAAAAATTGTGTTTAAATTTTTATAAGCTTAAAATTTATTCTTTTTAATATAATTTTTTTAATTTTCTAAACAAGTGATCTAGGGCACTCACTTGTTAGCATGATTTTTTTTTTTAAGAAAAGTTCAGCTGTCGGTTAACTTTAGGCCAATAAATATTATTTATTTGAAGTTTTTTAATTTGTAATTCTTTTTAAAAATATTTAATGATAATCTATTGTTATTATTTTTATTAATTATATATTTTAATATCTATATACACACAATTAAGTGTACTCTAATGTTTTTGTACATATTAAAAAATACGACAAATATAAAAAATAAAATATTTATTGAATAAATCATCATTCTGATATTTGATTAAGAGTATAAATAACCTTATAAAATACTAAAATTATACTAAATTAATAAGAAGAAATATTAAAAAAAATCACTAATTTCATTTTTATGATCTTAAATTTATTTCCCTTTATTTAAAGTACAAATTTAAATCCTCCATTTTCCCCATTCTCAGTCACTTGGTTCAAACCCATTTGCCCCGATATTTTGTTTTTTAAGCAGAAAAAATATTCATTCACTAAAAATGTAACAAAAATGCCGAAAGCAATACAAAATAAAAAAAAAAAAAAAAAAAAAAAAAAAAAAAAAAGGAAGGCAACACAGTCTCCAGTCCACCACCAAACCCACAATCCAAAACTTTGATCCCAATACAAGAACAAACATCAGATAAACTCTACGAATCCGTTTAATTTCCGACCAAAACACTTTGACACCTCAAAATTTCCTCTGGTCCTATATAAAATTGCAACAACGAATGAAAAACAAAAAATAACACGAACACAATCTACGACATGTTTGATTTATTTGGGATTAACCGAAAAAACAGGAACGTGACTAGTAATATTGTTTATTTTAATAATTTATATTTCTTTTTTGAAATTGAAAAAGAAATTTAGGATTAGAAAAGAAAAAAAAAACAAATAAGGTGAAATTAATGACAAATGTGTGGATGAGTAAGAGCCTTTTTTTAATTTTTGATTGAATTAGAGATTAAAATAAAAGTATTTTCTCATACATAACAAAAAATGGTGGTTAAATAATATAATTAATATTTTAAAAATTGTGTATATAATAATAATTAAAAAGTACAATTGTAAAAAATCTTTAAAATGAAAAAAGTATTTATTTGAAATAACAACACTTATTTTACAATGAATGAAGTAATTTTTGGATAAAATTGTGTAACTGTTTCTTTATTAAATTATTCAAATAAC
>JBBPBT010000625.1:2166549-2190712 GCA_037974875.1 Cicer bijugum | reverse complement strand
TAAAAAGTGAGGTGATTTTGAAATAGATAAAATATTTTTTTTTTATGAAATTGTGATGTGTCACATGACATAATCTCAATCTATTTTCATTATCAATATTTTAAAAAACTAAAATAAATTTCTGAGAATCAAATAAAACAAAATAAATTAATATCAAGCAAAATATTTTTTTAATCAAGTAAAATCTCAAAACACATTAATTTGATTGAACTTTCTGAATAAAAGTTTTCAATAAAGAACATAAAGAAGTAGCATTTTTAACATAATTTAGATAGCAATTTTGACTAGATATTATTTTGAAGGAGAAAAAAATAAAAGAATACTCTAGAGACAAGACCGCAAAATAAATATAAAAAAATAAAAAAAAAAGATACTAGGTATGCATTCGTTGGTATGATATAAGTAATGTTAAGCCTTTGCTTGCCTCTAAAATCTCTCATATAGCCGCATCTTCTCATCTTCTCAATCACACACTTTCGCCTCTTATCTCCGCCTTCACTTTCTTCTCTATCTCCTGCAGGTATCAACGCCGCTAGGGTATTTCTCTTCCCTTTTTTCTATTTTTTTTTATTAATTTTTTTTATATAATTCGATTATTTATCTATTTTTCTGCTCTTTTATTTGTTTTCAATTATCTACTTTTATATCTGGAGTAAAACCTAGATCGTGTAATCGGAATCGTGTCGTCTTAGCTCCATCGGATATTGATTTCATAGATTGATTTGTTTGTTTGTTTGGAGTTTTGTTAATCGAATTTAATTTGGATTAGATGTGATTTAGATCTGAATATTTATCGACTATAATCTGGTTTCATCGTTTTATTTCACGATTTTCCGTTAACCTCGAGCATTTGGTAATATATGTTTTGGTACGTTTTTTATTCGATTTGAAAAAAGTGTTGATTGAATGAATATTATCTGTTTTTATAATTAGGCTTTATTTATCGTGTAAATTTTTAGGGTTTAGGTTTGAAATTAAGTCTGTTGGAGGTGTTTGATATATGTTTTAATCTTGATTGATTTTTTTAACGGTGATGGTTTTTGTAGAGTGGAATGGCATCCTCTAATTTATGTAGCAGATTACTGTGTGTGGAATGTGGATTAAGACTTGGTTGTTATTGTTTTGTTGATGTTAAACATAACATGCTTAAACGATTTATAAGCTCTTTTGCAAACTGCTTTATATGAAAGATTGTTATTCATGGCTTCAGGTTTGGGAAATATAGTTGTAATAATTATGAAGTATATTAATTCTTGTCGTACTCGATATTTTTTTGTGTTGTGGCAAGTGTTACGTGCTGTGTTATTCAGACATTAACGTTAACTTCTTTTGGACGTGTTAATATTCAATATGTGGACTTCTTTTGGATGTTTTAATATCCAATATTTCACTATTTAGCTGACAGAAAATATTTTGTTATTGTAATTGATGTAGCTTCTGGTTGTTGATTCAGGATTCCTGCAAGTTCTGCTGTAGCAGATTCGAGGTGAAGGTGAAGTTGCAGTTTCTTTCATGTTTGAACAAGCAATCATCCATTTGGGAGCAATTGAGTTGCTTGGAGAGTGTTTTTCTTCGTCTAGGAAAAAGAACAAGCCATTGCCGAGAAAACACAGCTGCATGCATCGTGCCCCATACCAGGAACATACTGATCTCTGTAGTTTCTATTTGCAGCCTCCTCTAATCTCTGAAGGAGAGTCTTTGTGATCATAATCAGCAAACCTTTGAATTTCAGCATTTGCTGATTGTGATATCTAGTCTGTTTCTGAGATTTCCTTCATTTGAGTCATCATGGCCTTACAGAACATTGGTGCTGGAAACAGCGATGATGCCTTCTACAGGTATAAGATGCCTAGAATGATTACAAAAATTGAGGGCAGGGGTAATGGCATCAAAACAAATATTGTCAATATGGTTGAAATTGCAAAAGCTTTGGCAAGGCCACCCTCTTACACAACAAAATATTTTGGTTGTGAACTTGGAGCACAGTCAAAATTTGATGAGAAAAACGGGACTTCCCATGTCAACGGATCACACGATACTGCAAAACTTGCTGGTCTTCTTGAGAACTTCATTAAGAAATATGTCCAGTGTTATGGTTGTGGAAATCCTGAAACTGAGATCTTGATTACTAAGAGTCAAATGATCCAGCTGAAATGTGCTGCTTGTGGTTTTGTGTCTGACGTCGATATGAGAGACAAGCTTACTACCTTCATCATTAAGAACCCACCGGAAGTGAAGAAAGGGTCTAAAGACAAGAAGGCTATGAGGAGAGCTGAGAAGGAGAGGCTGAAGGAAGGTGAAGCGGCTGATGAGGAGCTGAAAAAATTGAAGAAAGAGGTCAAGAAGAAAGTAACTTCAAAGGAAGGCACCACAAAATCAAGCTCTTCAAGGAAAAAAGGGAATGGGTCTGATGAAGATCATACTTCTCCTACCCGCAGTCCAATTGATGAGAAGGATGAGGCTGAAGATGATGATGTACAATGGCAAACAGACACATCACTGGAGGCTGCTCGGCTACGAATCCAAGAACAGTTAAGTGCTGTCACAGCTGACATGGTCATGCTCTCCACAATTGAACCAGAGAAGGAGAAAGCAGCCACTAAGCTCTCCACAAATGAACCAGAGAAGGAGAAAGCAGCCACTAAGGTTAGTGACACTCCTAATAATGGTAATGGTAATGGTAACACCATTAACTACAAGACTCTGGTTGGGGAACTCAAAGCAAATTTGAAGAAAGGTGTCTCAGCCAAAGAATTGGTGTCCCAATGGGCCAAACTTCCTGTCTCTGCCCAAGAAAAGATGAGTGCTTTGTATGAAGCCCTTTTTGGGGATATTGAGAAAGGGTTTGCAAAAGAAGCGATAAAGAAGAAGAGTTACCTTGCTGCTGCTGTTGCTCAGGAAGAGGGTATGCCATTGTTGTTGTTGCGTGCAATTGAGGAATTTTCTTGCAAGTCCTCTTCCAATGCACTTAAGGAGGTTGCCCTGGTTCTGAAGGCACTCTACGATGCCGATGCGTTGGAGGAAGAGCACATATTGCAGTGGTATCAAGAAGGGTTGAAAGGCACTGACAAGAACTCCCAGATTTGGAAAAATGTGAAGCCTTTCATTGATTGGCTTCAGAGTGCAGAATCAGAGTCAGAGGAAGAGTAGTGTTGGCCATGTTGTTTACTTTTGATGCTTTGATCGTGTCTCTTATTTTTGAATAAAAGGGTCTTGTTGTCCCCTTGTGTTGTTTTAAAACTTGCTGTGATGTTTTCCTGTCCCCTTGTGTTTTAAAACTTGTTGTGATGTTTTCCTGTGTTTCTGGCTCGTAAAATTATGGTCTGATGAGACTCTTTTGAGCGTTATTTTAAAGCTTGGAATCGTTATGCGTTTTGTATTTCTTGATCTCTTGTGGAGTATTATTATTGTTATCTTAATATTATACACCTTCCCAACTTCTTTTGATAAGGGATATTGTTTTTATGTTTTCTTTGAGATATGTATCGTCCCTTTGTTATCTACTTGCTCATCGTTTGTTTAAAGATTTTAATCATGTACTAAAGGATAACGACAGTTATTTTAAAATCAGGATTTAAAATGAAAATCGAAAATTTTAAGGGTTTAAAATTTATGATTTTTTTTTATAAAATTCAACAAAATGTCAGAGATTTTATAGAGAGACAATTAAATTATAATATAATTGAATGTATTCAAGTGGAGTAAATCTGGTATCATGTATATTCGATTATAGAGCAGTACTGTTATGGTTTTGAAGGTGATTTATACCCTCTCGTTTTTATTCCTGTTATTTTTGTTTAGAAATTTATGTTACCCTTGCGGAAATTGGAAGTACGACATCATATCGCACAGTACTGTTTCCGCGTAACAACAGGAATAATGTTCTCCCAAAAAATTATATGAAGTTCGAACTGGTCGTTTGATTAGTTTAAGGATTAATTTAAGGCTGAAGATACAGTTGAATGCAACCAATTATTGATATTGGGTTAGATAGAAGTATTAGCAAGGATAATTTGCTAGAGCTTTTGATATTTCCCATTAACAAGGATCTATGTTAATATTATTGTGAACAATAACATCTAGTTTACATTGATTAACTTTTTCAGACAAGGAACTACACCAATTCCCTCGTAAATTCTGCTACATCTGTTTTTCTTCATTACATCATAGCGTTTTTTTCATCAGTAGTAGACAATGGAATCACTCAATATGGATGACTCGCAGCTGAGACTGCCCTATGTCATTTTCCTCATGTGATTGCATAAGGGAATTATGATCCTGCACAGAAATATAAAATGATTTACCTTGCATTAAAATACTAAAACTATAGTACAATATGAACAAGGAATTGTTATCAGTTTGTTGAAAACAAAAGCATGTGTACTATACAAATGTTTAAGAACAAAAATTGAGTTCATTAACCTGGTGTTGAAGTTGTTGGATAGCAGTAATAGCTTTTACCGTTATATAAACTGGTACAATTATTCCAGTGATTCCCCACCCTAGCAACTGCAATACATTCAACTTCAAAGAAATAAAAAAATTGGACTAATGCATATATCAAAACAAGGTTGTCAACTGTTTTCATGATGAATATACCTTTATTCTCTTACCGTAAGCACTGTTAAAGAATACTCTCCTACTTCATCGAGTATAATTATGATTGGAAGTGTGTGGCGTAAAACAAGCAGAACAATAAACTGCAATATATATTTATAAAAACATTTTTGTAAGAATGATCACAGAACATTAACAATCAAGCCCTTTATCATGCATTCATGCAATCAGCATTTCAAAGCCATTGAATCAAGATTGGACAATTAAGTTTGGTGAATTATCTTTAAAAGTAATCTCAAAATCAAAGTAGATCTTCATCTAATGGTTCCAGATTCTAATTAAGGTTTAAATAATTAGTGCCTAGAGCCATTGAATTAAGATTTGATGATTCCGATTTTAAGTTCAATCAATCAGCTTTAAAGGCAAACTCAACGTCAAAATTGTTCCATCTTGATCCAACTACTTTAAATACTGACTACGTGAAATCTGTGTGTAAAACATGGATTAAAAGGAGGCAAACTGAATTTACCATAATGGAAACAATGCGGAACAACATGATACTGGTTGTAGAGGGTGCTGAATATTCAAAGTCGAATTCATGATTATCAGGAAACAATGCTATGAAGTGATGATTATTAAAACCAATTCTTGGAATGTCCCAATTGCCCCTGAAAGATAACAATCTTCTATCATCATTTGATCCATAGAAAAGGAAATAAATATGAAAAGGAGGATTTTGAATGTAACTAACTGATGAATAACTGTTACCCATAATGGAATAAAGGAGCTGGTGGAGGAGCAATATATCCCTTAAGTTGCTGCAATTGCCACACTCAAATAAATTAAGGGGAATAAAATTAACCATTTTCTCACAAATTTGAATAACTTGTGATATTATTAAGAGTAAATGATTATTTATTTTAATTATTAAATGTATAAGACGATGTATTAAAGTCCTTTAATGTACTAAAATTTTAAGAATATTCTGAATGTATCTTCTGTTAATAATTTCAAAGGCTAAACTATCAAACAAAAGATACATTTACAAAGTACAAACCTGTTGGCAAATCTCACAAGTGGTATCACCTTTCTCATTGCACCATCTTTGAACACATATTCGATGTGCATACTACAATATATCAAAAGTAATAGAGTGAAAATAAATTATTAACACATTAGTAACATTGCTTCATGCATGAATGAGTTAACCGCACATGCATCATGCATGAAAAAGTTAACTATTAGATTTTTAACATTAACCGCACTACTATATCAAAATGTTGAGCAATTATAGACTATATAATTGCCTATATTATTCTAGATTACATAATTGCCTATGTCATTTTAGATTATATAATTGCCTCAAGAAAAAAAAAATAGACTATATTAAATTAAAAAGTCATACAAATAAATTTGGCAAACTACATTGTAAAACAAAATGTCTCATCGGAACTTTTTCAATCTTTTTGTATCGATCTTTATCTTTAATAATAAATGATTTTGTATATAATAAAAAAATAGAGCAAGGGATTTCTTGCCTTCAAAGTACCACTACAAGAACAAGGTGTGTCCATTTTTGAATCTTCATCTTCATCGTGACATATTCGACATTGTACTAGTGTATTAGGAGAATATGACTCAATTTGTCCATCCATTTATTATGAAAAAAAATCAAATCAACGTTGTTGGACCATAGTGTTGTAATTTGTTGCAATAACTTCCTTTAGATTTAGTATATATGCAGCTGATTAATCAACAAAACCAAACTAATCTCAAAACCTTCAGCACTAGGAAATAATTTTCTAAGAAATTACAACTAAAACATGAATAAATTTCATCATAGAAACGGTGTTGTTTCCTTTTTATTTATAATTTATTATTGTAAGTAGTTGCTTTTTGTTTTATGTTTGGCTAAGGAAGTACGTTTCAAAAAGGTAAGGGAAGAAAGGAACTTCCAATTACTCAAGGAAGGTATAGTGTTTAGCAATATGAAATTCAAACACAAATAGTTAATTATAAACAAAGTATATGAATCTTGGAAGTTCTGTTATGATGAACATTGGCATTGGAATTTCATTATTTTTTAACTAAATGAATGGTTGTCCAAATGTTGTGGTCAAAACCGTCCTTCAAATACCAAACTTCAAGAGCTTCCTCTTTTATTTTGCTTGTCTTGGCTAATCATGTTTTAAAAAAACAACGTTTAAGTAAATAAAAACAATATCAACTATCAATTTAGTCTCAAAACTATTAGTTTATTTGCTTTGGAAAAAATATTTCAGCGAGTTTATGTTTTAGCCAATTTCTTCTTCTATCGACTATGACTCACATTATTTTCTACTACTGTTTCTTTTTGTTTTTTTCCCTCCTAATCTATATAAAATATATAATAACTATACAACACATTATTTTCTACTACTGTTAGAGAAATTCAGTCTTATTCTTTTTTCAGTTTGTCATAACTATTTTCACTTTTGAAAGTTAAAATTTTGGGGCCATGAATTCTTATGGGTAATCACTAATTCTTCTTCTTTTCTCATGGTTTTTTGGTGTGAATGTGTTTCAGTGGAGAACTCAAAAAAAATAATAACAATAATCATATTAGGGTGCTCTAATGTTAGAAACATTTCAACAACCTAAAAGTGGTTAATGTGTTATATTCTCTTAGCTTTGTGTCTTGTTAAAAAATGAGCTGTGATTAATTTTTAACGGAGGACAAAGAATGTTAAATTGAAAGGGACGTGTTTGTCAACCAAAAAGAGAGGTTTGTGTTCAGTTAAAAAATGGAGGGGTGTGACTGCCATTTTAACAATCCTCAAGAGAGGTTATTATAATTTTCCCTAATAAATAAAATATCCTTAAATATTGGTCTCATATTTATAAAGCGTTGTTCATATTGTCATGCTTTTGTCAATGCAGACATATTTTCAGAAACAACTGAATCAATAATTTTTTACAAGAGGTCAGAAACTATATTTAGCACAAAGGATCCTAAATAGAAAAAGTGAACCACGGGTTCATGTATGATGAATAACATCTACATCAATCATCGTACGAGGAGTGAGGAGCAGCAGTGCAACCAGGATCAAATGGATCTTCAGATCCGCAACAATGCCAATACTGAAAAACTTTGCCAGAATCAGGAGTGTTCATAGTGCCCCCTTCATACACACTCTCAAACTTTCTCTTAGTTTCTCCTGTGGTTGAGGAAAATAGAAAGAAAGTGCAATCATTGCCAATTTATATATCTAAGTAGTAATGCAGATGAGTATATAGATATCGAAGTTCACAAAATTTCTTCAATGTAATTGGTTAGACAAAATAAAAATATTAATATGATTGGGTCCTGTAATTATAAGTTTTTTTTTGTTGTTTTAGTTCCTATAAATTTTTTTCTTTGACTTTGGTCCTTGCTCTTTTTATTTTAGTCCCTGTAAAATTGTTTTTTTCGGAATAAGTCCATGCAATTTATATAATATCTGGTTTTGGGCCCTCAATTATTAGGATAAAAGGAATTGCAGACCAATTTCAATAAAAATCAATTTTGCATGGACTAAAACAAGAGAACAAGGACTAAAAACAAAATAAAATTAAAAACCTATAGGACTAAAACAAAAAAAGCACATATTTGCAAGGACCAAACATATATTTAAGACAGGTTAAAAATATTAACAAAAGCTTAGAGGTCAATGGTTTGGATCCTTGTAATTGCATCATGCCACACTCAAGCTTGAGTTCTTAACCTTTCATAGTAGATCCTTTTGTTTACCTAAGCTTTATTGAAACCGATGTTATGGCTCTATACAAGTAAAAAAATCCATGATATGTGTTACCATTTGTAGCTACTGTAAACACAATTTAAGAGTGAATTCGCATAAGATTTTTCAAATACTCTTTTGAGCTTTGTCAGCATAAGGTCTTCATAAGATTTTTCTCCCTCCTTCCTCTCAGAGTTAATGTCATGTATATGTATATGATGTTTTTTCCATTTCATACTAATCAGACAGTCGACTATATTTACATCTAATACATGAGAAACATCCAAGGGCAGGCTATCTGCATAGCTCGTTAGTCAAAAAGGCCTGATATTTATATTTATGTACAAGTTTCATACTAAGTGTCTCAATCATTAATCAAGTATTCTCAAAACTTAATGTAATACTTATTGGCCTACATAATGATGAAAGCTATTTCCACTAAGTTCCTACCATTGAAGAGAAGTAAGGAAAAGATAGTAATGAAGACTCAAGGAACCTAAGTTCCAAGAAGAAAGTGAGTGAGGAAAGACATTGAGATAGCTTTGAAAAGGTTTAGAAGAAAGACATACATTCCCCATGATAGCCAATGTACTGAGTGGAAGGAAGCACTTCTATACCTCTCAAGCCTCAACTATCACTACTTCAAAGTGGTTGAGTTGGGACACTAGAGGGAGTTTGAGAATGAGGCTCATTGATCAAACCTTGGCTACTAACACTAGTAACACAACATACTAACAACTGCTTCAAAAAACTTGATCAATTGAAAAGAATTGAGAATTCCAAATGTAATCCTAGATATGACATCAAAGCTGCCGTGCATTGTGAACCATGTACCGCCCTTCCTTCAATGTCATGTTTGAAAATAAAGAACTTGTTTAGCCATACTTTTTGTCGGCTAGGTCTGAAAGTAAATTTCACTTAATCAGGGCGCAATAATATGAGATTTTGGCTAGGGGTTCAATAAAATTGAATAGCAAATACTCTTACTACACGACACATTCACATGAAGAAAGTCGAGAAAATTTGTATATAGGCAAGACCAGCCGTCATTTGATAATTCAGCAGTTACTTTTACCTTCTCTTATTCATTTTTCACATCATAAGTTCAACAGTTAACACTAGACTTAGTATAATGTCTAAAGCAAGCAATTACCACATGCTCACCATTACTCAACTTCGGCAGCCATAACAAATGAAACTTGATAATTTAACAACCTTTGTGGCATCAACGTAGAGTACTCCCAAGGTAATATATAACGTGGATTCTTTGACCAGGTTTCATCAAGACACTGAAAGCTTTTAAAGGAAATATTTTCTATGAAACCCTAATACAGAAACTCGACACCACATAGACACTAATACGTGACACATTAGACACCATCATCAATATGAAGTGTTTGTGCTACATATATATTTCAGGTCAAAAGTTACCAACTGAATTGATGGATAGATCTTGGTCGGCTTCTCATAAAAAAAAAAAAAAAAAATTACCCGCATGCCCATGGTTTTAAATTGCAGTTCGCAATCGCAATACAATGGTTTTAAAGATTTCTGCAACAACATCATACCAATAATTGAAGTCATATCAGCCATATTTACACTCATTTTAGCGCAGTATAACAGTTCGAAGCATAATCACAACCACAATTTAAAACTGTGCTGACATCCGTCCAACATATTAGATAAATATTAGTAACACTAGTTAGTTAGACTAATTATCTTAAGTATATCACACTACTTAGCAGACTTGTGTTTCATCATTTCCTTTGTAACTAAATACATAAAAAACCTAAGAAACACAATTTGATAATATTGAATTATTCATGTATCAAAATATTGTTGTTGAAGATGGCAAATTAAAACACATGGATTATGACATAAATTCATAGGAAAATGCGTGGCGTGGGGTTAGTGTACCTCCATAATGGGCAGTGTGAAATCGACAGGAAAGCTGGTTGTTGAGGGAAGGGTCGAATTGGGTTTTGCAGTTCTTGCAAGTTCTGAGATTGATGCTGTGGTTGGAACTTGAGAAACAGCGAATAGATGAGAATTGTAGCAAGAAATGTGTGCAATTTAGGTTGGTTTGAGATTGAATAGCAATGGGGGTTTTGTTCCCATGAAGATGAAGAACAGGATTGTGACAAAACCAAAGAGCCATGGGAACAGACACAACAAGAATTGCAATGTACAAGAAGATATTTCAAGTAATTAAATGTAAGAATGGATTCAATGATTCATTTTTCTTGTGACGAAAAAATCTTAAAATAAATGTCATTTTTTTTTTAACTTTTAATGTAATGATCATTTTATCGGTTCCTTTTTATTGTTAATAGTATACTTTTTCGTATTAATTTATCATTTTTAATGTAACATTAATTATTATTTTATTAATAATATTTTCAGTTTAGAAAGAAAAATAGATAAAATAAAATAATAAATTATTATAAAAATAATTTAATTGAAAATAACAAATTTATTAGTTGGCTTTGGTTGTGTAAATTTTTTTCTTTCTAGTTACATTAATTATTTAATAGTATGTAGTGCACTAGTACGATTAGAACATGAGTATTACTGTGTGGTTTGAACTCATGACACCCCTTCTTTCTCTCCATTGTTTAACATACCCACATTTAAAAAAAAATACCATGTATATTATTTTTAAATTATTATATTTTATTTTATATTTATGAAAATGTAAAATATATAAATAATTAATATAATTTTATAAAAATGTTTAATATAAATTTATTTAATATTTTGTTCTTTTATTTACAATAATTTAATTTAATTTATTAATAAAAGAAAAATTAATAAAAGTGACATTTATCAGTGTAAGTGTATATAACTAGTCAAAAAAGGTAGTAAGACCTTTAAAAAAAATAGTGGTAGAAGTAGAATTAAGGTAGTAAACATTAGATTGGATTGATTAGTCCCAATCAATTGAATAAGAAGTCAGATCTTATCCTCCGATTTTTATAATTCAATGTGATAACTAAATTAAATATTAAATCAAATAATTTATGAAAAAACTGAAATTAATCGGCGGTTTATCAGAAATTAATCGGCTTTGATGTATATGATACACAATGTTGAAAAAACTATAAATATTGTGTAATTTAATTATTTATTATTGTTTATATATCATATTAAAAAATATATTTATATGTAATTATTCATTACGGTCGTATCCCAATCCAACTTTGGTTGAACCTCTGAACTTTAAACCGTGGGTGTGAATAACAATTTGCCACGAAAAGGTTTGAAGAATTGGGCCTGTGGTTATGAATTTTGAGTCAACAAATGTAAACCCATTTAGATGAAACAAAAAGGGTGACTCACCCCCCATTCGTTGGTAGTTACCAAAATCAAAGGAAGGCTAAACCAGAAGAAGAAATGGAAGTGAGTTTAGCCTCAACATGTATGCCACTCAGCTTCAACTTGAAGAAACCATTGAAGCATACTAACAACATTTTCCACTCTCAAATTCCAACCTTCAAAGTTTCAACCAAAACAACAAACAAACCTCTTTTCATCGTTAATTCAATCAAACCCACTTTATCCTCCAACTGGCTCGTTTCCCATGATTTATCTTCTTCAACTGCTTCCACATGGCTTCCCAAATTCGAAGAACTCGACACTACTAACATGCTTCTCCGTCAAAGGATTGTTTTCTTGGGTTCTCAGGTTTATCTCTCTCTCTCTCTCTATGAATCTTTTTCTTTTTCTTATGTTATTTTCATATTTTAAGAGTACCCTTTGTCTTTTTTAGGGTGTATTTTTGGAAATTTACAAACTTGTTCATGTGGGTTCAGTCTAATAGTATGCCCCACAAATTGGGGGAAAAATGTTATAAAAAGAGAGGAGAATTAATTAATATGATAATATTGTTGAATTGCTCAAAAGGTGTTTGATATGTTTTTGATTTTGGGATATTTCTATGGTTGTTAATGTGGTTTCATTTTGAAGAGGATAGTATTGATAGTGTGATTGTGAATTTCTTTGTCTGAGCAGGTGGATGATATGACCGCAGATTTTGTCATTAGTCAGCTTTTGTTTTTGGATGCCGATGATCCTGAGAAAGATATCAAGTTGTTTATAAATTCACCTGGTGGTTCTGTTACTGCTGGTATGTAAACAAAGTTCTAATCAATGCTTTTAACTCTTTTGTTCTTATCTGCATTTGACTCATGGATTTACTTGAATCTTGAGCTCAATTGTGTTGATTGATTCCTCGGAGATGTTCACTTAGTACCATACACAAGCTTTCAGGCTTTAATATCTCACATTAGTTTGGTGAATCGCTAATTGTGGTAACTGGTAACTGAGTTGTTGGTCTGTGTTTATTTTACCTCAATAAAACAAGTAATTGTTGATCACTTTGATTCACAAGCTAATTCAGATTTGTGAAAATTTGATTCCCATTTTATCTTTTGAAAGGTTCTATCCATAAGAAAACAAATTGATTGAGTTGTTGAGTATTAGGAAGGAACTCAGTATTTGTGAAGTTGGCGAGTTTCTCAGTTTAATGAATCTGAAACACATCTGTCTTCTGCTAATTGCTATTATTTTGTTTATCATTCCATGTAGGAATGGGAATTTATGATGCCATGAAGTTATGCAAGGCAGATGTGTCAACAGTTTGCCTTGGGCTTGCAGCATCCATGGGCGCGTTTCTCCTTGCCGCTGGTACAAAAGGGAAGAGGTATTGTATGCCAAATTCCAGAGTTATGATCCATCAACCGCTCGGATCTGCCGGTGGAATAGTAAGTCTGTCCAATTATATCCCCCGGTTTTGATTTTTACAATCAAGTAATAATCGGTCTGAAGTTTGTCATAGATATACATATATTTTTTCTGCATGGGATGGAAGCTTTAAGATTTTTGTTAACTGCGAGTAACTGTTAACTCAATTCCAACATAAAATGAGTGAAAGAATCTCTTGTCATAAACCCTTGCATGCTTGCTTCAAATCTGTAGCTTAAATATGCTAATAACCAGATTAGTTGACATAAGTTGATTTGTATTTATGTTAATAATAACCAAACTACTTTTTTGCTTACTCTATCTACTAAATGAGACCTATTTATAACTCAAACTTTCCAAACTTGCTAATTAGCAATTTGACATTCGGAACAAACAACCAATTTCTTTTTTTCTCTTGTATTTGTGGGTCATTGGTTCAGAAGATGCATTGAAAAGAATGAGTAGTTTTCATTGAACACCAGTTCCAATCATGTTCCAACTTCCAATGTGTGTACAGCACTAAGAGCACGGTGGATGTATTGGATGAATGTATATTTCCTTGATGTTTGAGAGATCCTGATCAATCTCTCCCAATACAGTTTTGTTGCCATTCTGTTTGGTTCTCCCCAATTTTAGTCCTCACTAGTTGCTCAACCTAATTAACAGTAATTAGGTAGTTTGTGCTTAATACTATTAGAAATCAAACAAGTGAGAAAGTTAAGTAGAAGGATAGAAAGATAAGTTCAGTGAGCATCTTAGAGCTGCTTCTGTGAAACTGAACCTAAAAATGTGGCACATGTCTAGAAAATACGGTAGTCCTATTTATATAGGACTTGGATAAAGGTAAACTAACTACCTGTCATTTAACTGCTGCATCAAACGGTTCACCTCTTCGACCTTACAAAGCTCTCACGTGATGCATGTCTTTCTTCATGTAGATGCATTAGAGTGGTGCATGTTTGATATACTGTTTTTTTTTTTGCAGTGAGTATATATAGAAGTATTTAACCTGGAGTTGTTTAGGTCATCTAGTATTAATTCATAATGTGTTGTTTGATTCTAATATGTATATGATGCTTTCTTTTGGAAGTTAGCTTGTGCAATAGTTTTTACCTTGGCAACTCTGAGCAAAACTTCAATTAAATAGATCTATTTGAATTGACTTATTTGAACTTATTTTTTGGCATTATCTTTTGACATAAACATTTGTTAGACTGTTTGGCAGAATTTATGGAAACATCTTATGACATATTCATAAATTGCTTTAAACTTATTTCCATAAACTTTATAGGATAATTTATAAAAACGGTTTGACTTTATTTTGTCTTCCATTGTAGGAATAGTTTATACATTAGCACTTATGTGATAAACTCGTATGCTATAAGTGCTTAATTAAGCTGTTTAACGAAACAGGGGCACATACTAAACAGTGAAATGTGATTACAGGCTACAGAAATGAGCATTCGTGCAAGAGAAATGGTATATCACAAGGTTAAGATAAACAAGATACTATCAAGAATTACAGGAAAGCCTGAAGAGCAGGTTAGATATAAATGTCTAATTAGTATGTTGTCCAAAATGATACAATATTTTCCACCATTTTAATTTACTTTATCCTCGTCATACAGCTTGAATTGGACACGGATCGTGATAATTTTATGAATCCATGGGAAGCAAAGGAATATGGTTTGATTGATGATGTTATTGATGATGGAAAACCGGGGTTAGTTGCTCCGATTGGAGATACAACACCACCTCCAAAAACTCAGATAAAGAATATATGGGAAATTGAAGGAAGGTCAAAAGGTAAGAAAAATTTGCCCTCAGAGTATGAGTTATCACAGAATGGATTCAAAGGAACTCAAGGAAGTGAATGATAAAGGATCTGGACAAGAGGAAACACCAAAAGCTGTATGAATTATGGGACAAACAAGGATTGCATTGATTTCATACTCCAACAGATTTATTTTGTTTTAACTTGTTCATGATGATGACCATCGACAAGTATTAAAGGGATTTTTCCATTTGTCATCATAGATACTAGTTACATTTCATGTAAATCCAGACTGTAGTATATTAGATATCAAAACATATATTGTATGCTTCAAGTTCAAGTGTTAGCTTCCCTAATGAATATATTTCTCCTATGTTCTGAAAGAAGTTTTATGAATGTTTTTCTCCATTTAAAATAGAAGTTTCTACCACACATCCTACTAGAAGTTTTATGAATGTTTTCCTCCATTTATGAATATGTCACATTGAATGTATTTCTAGAGTTACCTTCTCTCCTATTTTATAGTTTGAAACCTGAACAACAAATCAAGTTTTAATAGTTACAAATCTTGTTTTCATAATGAAAGTCTTATTTATCATGAGGTGGTGAATGCAGAATAGAAGTTAAAATTAAAATGAAAATGAAAAAAATGATCAACTATAAAAATATAAAAAGAACAAATTAATTATACAATGAGATATTTTATTTTTTAACTAATTGTCTTTTGAATAACAGTATATTAATTATCTGATTAATAGTTTTTTTAGTATATACTTGTATTGTAAAACGTCTTATATTAATTATCTGATTAAAACGTCTTATATTTTTTAATCACTCCGATACTCTTTTAACTAAAGACTTTCTTTTTACAACTGGACAAAGCATTGAAGTTTCTCAAATGGTTATATTGAACTAAAAGATTGTAATACTCGATACCGCTTTATATATATATATATATATTTGAAAAACAACCAATCAAAATCAAAATCTGAAGGAAAGAATATCTGCCTGCCAAAATGCCAGAGAAGAAAAATAAAAAAAAAAAAATATCAAAAAAAAGTTGGCGTTGAACAAAGAATTTTGATCCCATTGGGGCGGTGGTTCCGTATGTGTATGTGGTGGTGCATAATGTCCTTTATTTCTTTTTTCATCTTTATGAAGGTTCGAAAGATATAGCCACTTTACACTTTTGATGGGTCACATAACATAACAAATCCATCACCCTCAATTATTCTCTCTAATATCATTCACATAACTCTATATCATGGCTAAACAAGTTTTACTAATCATTAGTCACTAATTTAATTTTTTAATCAAAGTGATTTTAATAATTAATGATTGTCCAGAGTATGCGACTGTTGTAGAATTTGAATTTTAATGATAATGAAAAATAATATATTTTTTTCATTCTACTTTGCATATGTAATTAATAATATAGAATTTACCGTTTATATCTAATTTATTTTCTATGCGTTTAATTAACAAGAGTTGTTCAATTCTTTAATCACTTACATGGAAATTTATATAAGTTGAATTTCCAAAAATGGAAAAAATATTTACAACGATATTTATATATTATTCATTAATGAAGTTCTCTCATTAATAGTGGGATTTAAATCCTAATCCTTATAGAATGAGTTAAATACTTAAAAATCTTTATTAAATGTGAAGTGCAATTATTTTCAACATAGGCGAATTCAATGCATCTCTATTTCTTGTAAAAGTGTAACTTTTGTCATGGATTTGGATCAAATCGAATTTTAGTTATGATTTTACATGTTTGGTATGTATTATACGACTGCTGTTTAATGGAGTTGAGTTTGGATTGTGGTGTTTCTTTGCTTCTGTTTGTATGTAACTTTTGTGTTTGGATTGTGGTGTTTCTTTGCTTCTGTTTGTATGTAACTTTTGTTTTTATAATTCTCAGTACACTTTGTACTATGAATTGATATTTATATAATATTTAATGGTTTTAAAAAAAAACTATATAAACTTGATGAACATTACAACCTCAAACTTCTACGGTCAACTTGGAAAATCAAATTCGTACTTATTTTTAGGAGTCCTTTGGGCATATTACTATGCTCATGTCTATGTCTAAGTTGTGAGTTTGTTTTCATCGTTAAATCCACAAAATTACAATCAATTATTACGATTTTATAAATCCCACCGTAAAAACAAACTACTCACTAAATTTTTTTATCACTTTTCTTTTAACTATTTTTATATTTATTTTATTGAATCGATGATATTGGACAGTTATTTTAAACAATCAATTCAATTAATTCTTTTAAAAAGTAAAGGCATAGTTGCAATACTACATTATTAAGATATCACGATACCATAACTACTTAGAATACTTAGAATGTTCTTCATTTTTTGCATTTTTATTTATAGTCTATTTGACGAAAGATAAATACAAAAAATTGATAAAAAGTTTCACTACAAAGTGTGTTTTATTGTCATTAATTTTTTTTTTCAACTTATTCGTATCTATCTCTCTTTAAATAAATCATAAATAAAAAATAAAATAAATGATGAGAAGAAATAAAAACATAGTGACTTTCTACATCAATTCTATATATAATTTACGAACTAAATCTCTCTCAATATATAATTGATCGTATTTTAAAATATTTCTTTTTCAATAAAACACAGCACCACAAGATCCAATAAAGCATTGCTACCCATCTTTCATTTTCCTTCACCACTAATTAACCTTATACATACACATCTTTATATGGGCATGTTATATGTCAACTTCATTTATTTATTTTTATTTATTATATTAAGTTAATTTTCTAGACACTGCTTTTAAACCTCTCTAATTGTGTGAATCTCTGTTGAGTTTCTTATATAAACAACATGCTCCATTTAGTTGTGTCATTCTACTTTCTCTCTTAGAAAGTGTTGAAAAGCAATGGGAGCACTTCATTACTTGATCTCCAACTTTTGCACTGCACCAAACACAAAATCCAAACGCAAACCAATGCAGGTATATACTTTCATTACTTCTACCAAAATTATAACCATTTTCCTTTAATACTTAGTACTGATTAATTCATTATGTCATGTTAACTTTGGTTCTTTTTGTTTTTATTTTTACTTCTATTAATAAATATAAGATAATTAGATCCAATTTTTCGTTCACAATTTGATTTTATAATTTTCGAAAATAGATCTACCATTTTAAAAAATTGAAAATATCAAAACATTATTTTCATTGGTTATCAAAATGTATATTTTTTTTTACTTGTTTTTCATCTTCATTATTGTTTATTACACGTCCTTTATATTTTTATATTTGTGTTAGCAATTGAAAAAACACTAATTTTTTAAAACGGAAACTCAAATTATTTTTAGAAAGTAAACTCACCATAAACATTTTCAACCATTTATTTTCTTCATAATCTATAAAGGGGCATTTCTTTTTCCTTTATAAATCTTTGTAGTTTCATATATTCCTCTAGCTATATTATTACAATAACTTTCATTATTCATTCCTCAAATGAGTTGGTCTATGTTTTTTCTCTAGACAGTTGAGATCAAAGTCAAAATGGATTGTGATGGGTGTGAAAGAAGAGTCAGAAATGCAGTGGCTACAATGAAAGGTCTCAAGTTCCATAACTCAAAAGCTTATTAACTCCATCTCTTGGACCTAGCTATCTTTTTTTTTTTTTTTTTAATTTTTATTTTAACAAGCTAGCTTGTTTATAGAACATTTTTATTTTGGTAGTAGTATATTAAACAAATAATATGACTTCCTACATTTAAATCCAAGCCTACTTAAATTGCATGTAGTAAATTTTGACACTTGTGGAAGACCAATAACTTTCCTACATGGACTTAGTTTCTTGATTCAATTTCATACATATAGACTTTGTTCAGTTGATTTGAAACTTTTTTTTTGTGTGCTTATTTTTGCTTTTATTTCTTATTTTAAAACTTCTATATTATTTTTAATCTGCTTAATGTCTTTATAGATGTACAAGAAATAGGGAAAACAACTTTATGTGTTTTTACAATTTCTTGTAAAAAAAGTTAAAGTGACCAATTTCTTATTCGCAATATTATTGGGTCCACTTTCTACCTTTATATCTTTTATGTCCTAATGTTTTGAACATTAATATTCCTTTATGTTTTTCTAACTCAATTCTAGTAGTTTTTTTGGAAGCTACAATTTCATAACAATCACATTCTGTTATTGACCAATGACAAAAAAATTTGTACTCACGACTCTTCTTTACAAAAGTCACTTTATTCTGACAGCTTCTCTTTTTATATTTTCTCTTAATCTTTTTCTTTTTTTTCAAAAACAGGAAAAACCAATTGTATAATTATATATGTCACGCAAATTGCAACTATATTTTAATGAAAAAAGTACAATAAGGTTAATCATGATATGCATGTCTTGCAGGAGTAAAATCAGTGGAGATAAACCGAAAGCAGAGCAAGGTGACAGTGAATGGTTTTGTTGATCCAAACAAGGTGTTAAAAAGGGTAAAAAATACTGGTAAAAAAAGAGCTGAATTTTGGCCTTATGTTCCACAACATGTAGTTACATATCCTCATGCCATTGGAGTCTATGATAAAAGAGCACCAGCAGGGTATGTCAAAAATGTACAAACATTACCAGCATCAATTGACACAGAAGACAAACTTATGTCCTATTTCAGTGAAGATAATGTTAATGCATGCTCCATCATGTAACCAATCACCAAAAAAATAATATATATATATATATATATATATATATATATATATATATATATATATATATAATACGTCTCTAATTTTGTTTCTTAGTATTAGAGACGCTAAAATTAAATACCGTAAAATTTAACTTTTGTGTCTCTAATTTCTTTTGATGATTTAATTTTTATTTTTGTATTTTGTGTTAGATCAATCAATCATTGAGTCTTTGAATTTTGTTGCTTCTAGTTAGTGTGATGGAGAAGTGTCAATGAATATTGAATGTACTTTATTTTTTTTTTGGATAACTTTTAGTCATTTTGAACTATATAAATTCTGGACAATATTATGCTAGCTAGGGTCAATTATTGAACCTTCGTGGAAAATGAAAAACGCTGGATCAGAATCAAACTTTAAAAAGTATATGGCAAAAATAGATTTATGAAAGGATTGAGGGAGGAATTTGATTCTAGCTGCCTAGTCCTACCAAAGGTAAATCGAATAACGCAAATGCAAAAGGACCACTTTTACTCCTAACTCCCAACTCTTCTTTTCTTTCTTTCTAAGGGACTTTGATATTAATATAGGTCGGTTCAATTCATTTTATTTCACTTTTGACTTTGGAATTTCAAGCCATAACTTCTAGACCAATCTAATTGATTTTTATTTTTTTTAACCTTTTTTAAGTTTTTTCAAACTCTAGAAAGGTGTATACATTTTAGGATTAGAGGGAGAGAATAAGTGATATGATTTTTTTTAACGATAAACAAAAAATATTTATGGAGTTTAAGCTCCTACACCTCAATGGATCCAGAAAGAACACCAAATATGAAAGGGTCTAAGTGGTGAAGAATGTTACTAGATTAGAAAGTGTAAGTCGATTTGACCATGTGCAAGAAAATAAACATAGATATATAAAAGTTTAGGATAATGGAAATAATATAAAGGGTTCAAATACAAAATTGAAATTAAATTTGTATGTAAAACACTATCAATTTAATCAATTTTAAAATTTCATCATAAAGAGTGATTAATATCAGAAAATTAAAAAAATTGCCTCCTAACTCACTATTTCTCTAAGAACAGCATAGAACAAAAACTGAAGGAAATGTTCTTCATTAAGTAACTTGGAGGAAATTGGGATTTGGTGCATTTGAATGTAGTGTAATCATCACATTTTGACCGTTTAATCATTGATCAAGATCGAACGATCCAAATTATTAAGGTTGAATATTAGTTATTTTTAAATTTAAAATTTAAGATATAAATTTGAAATATAAATTGTTTAATTTTAATTAGACAATTTAGATGTGTCTAAATGTACTATAGTAAAAGAATATTGACTACAGTCGATCTAAACTTAACGTTAAGAATATACCAAAACAGTGTACCAAAGGCATACTCCTTGATTTATAAATCTAAAAATAATATTTTAAAAAGCCTTATTTTTAGATGATCTATAAATCTCATGTAATTATGTTTTTATATATGTTGATTTGCACCAAGTCAAAAACACAAAATGGTGACGGTATCAAGTTAACACGTAAAGATTAAAGTGTTGTTAAAACAAGAATAACTTTTAGACAAGGCTTCATAGCATTCTCTTACACAAGCTGAAAATAATTTGCATATATCACATCAATTAAAAATTGAAAATGTTGGTTTATTGCTATTGGCATCACTCAAATTAAAGAGTAATTAATATGCAACATCACTCCAGTAAAAAGAAGACTAGTGAATTTGAATTTGAATCCAAAGTGGTAATTGTAGTCTTATCTGATGAGGCTATTTAGTTGATGAGGACCAGCCAATTAAAAAAGATAAGCAAAAGAAACCTTTATTTTATTGCTTTAATTGTTTTGATTGTAAGACATATTCCATCCTTTAATTTGCACAATCAACCAAGGCCACACCATAAATATATTCCAAGTTAATCACTCTCCCTTTTGACTATATATTTGTTCTATGTAGCGTATGCATAATAATTGCATCATAATAAAGAAAGGAGGCATATATTGATTATTGTATACTTTATTGATAAGTAGTAGCAAAAGGTGAAGGAATTTTGATTATAAAGAGCTACACCCTAAAGAAGCTTCTCCTAAATTAAAGGAGTCTGTGTTGAACTTTTGAGATCCTTTTAGTAACATGGTTTTGCATTCATTGATATATAAATGTCCACTAATAAAACATTTCGGTAATTTTGTCTTCACACAAAATATGCTATAACTTTATGTCTACATGCTATTGTTTTATTTATTTTTATTTTTTTCAAAACATGCATGTTATTGCTTAAGTTTAATAGTAATACTATGTACCCAATTTTTTTTTTTAATAGTAATACTTTGATTGATGAGGTTAGGATTTTTTTAGTCCCTATAATTATAATATTGTTTTTGTTAATTAATCTACTCTCACGAGAGAAGAGACCTTTAAAATGGATTATTTTCACCACAGGAAATAATTAATCTCAAACTTTATTATTCATTTTAGAAAAAGTAAAAGCATTAAGTAAACAAATTAAAAAGATAAAATTTGGTGTTGAAAATTATAAAATGATACTATATATGTGTAAATTATATATATATATATATATATATATTATTTACAGAATATAATTTCATGATTAAAACTAACGTTTATGTGTATTGGACCAAATAAGTTAACTACATTTGTCCTATATAAAATTTTTCCGTCAACCAAATTTAGTGGGTTATATGGGAGCCAGTTAGAGTGGACTGTAATTATGGGCTTTAGCCCATATATATATTTGCAGCTCAACTTGACAGAACCATTACCAAACTGTAGTAGTATATATTGTGTTGACCAAAAGAATAAACTATTATGAAAAGTATTACCAACACACTCTTTAATACATATTTTTTAATCTATTTTATTTTATTAATTAAAATTTACATAGATTATATCAAACATATAGATTTTATATAATTTTAATAGAATATGTATTTTAATCAATCAAATCAAGTACGTTAGAAAATATATGTTAAAGAGTGTGTTGATAACATTATTCTTATAAATTTAATTTTTTTTTTTGTGATATGTCTAAAATGTTTTACAATATGAACACGATATAATCAACAATGTGCCTTTAGTTCCACATAGGTAGTTCGGCAGGCAAGTTAAAGGACGTCGAAATAATTATTCAAGAAAATTAATCAACCTACTACTACCTCTAATGATATATACAAAAAAAAAATTGAATCAACAAAAATTGATGTATTTAATTTAAATTTTTAATTAAATATATTACTTTTAATTGATCGAACTTTCTCTTATATATAGAATTAGATGTAATAATTTATTAATATTTAATTATAAAAACCTATATGTGACTTTATATTAGAAGCAGTTATAATAAAAGAATTAAAAATTTTAATTAATTTGACGAATAGGATTTATTGACATTCTAAACAAAAATTTACATTTTTCTAATGAATAAGAAAAACTTTTTTATATTTGACATAGTATAGAAATATAATATACATATTATTTATATTTTGTAGTGAATAATAAATTAAATCAATTTTTTATGAAAATAATATGTGAACATTTATATTTATTTTTTAAAAAAAGTATTAAATAAGTGTTGAAAAATATGTATTGTTAAGAACATATAACAGTTTTTATTTTTCACGAATTCAACCGTTTTCTAACCTGTTTTCATGTAATGCATATTATTCATATTTTGTTCAATGATTTTCATATGTAGGTGCTATGATGTGATATATTGTAACATATAACACAACATGATTGTATATTATTATCAGCCGCCATAAGGCAACAGTTATTTAAAATTTAAAATAAATATATTTTATATATTGAAGCCAATGTTGACATTGTCTATTCGTTTATATATTATACGTGTTTATTCAAAAGTTGGAATCTTTTATATATAAGTGGTCCTACCTTTTAATTAATCTTTTTGCCAAATGTCTAGCTTGTTATCCAGACATCACCCAGAATGATCTGTCATATTGATAATTTGATGATTGTGTCCAGTCTAGTAAACTTCCTTACAGGGGCCAATTTGGATTTAAACCAAAAGATGCCTTGTGTCCCCATCCTATAACAATGGAATGGGGTTTCCTAATCATAGTGTAATGAATCAAGAGGCTCTTCTCTATCCACATGCATTGTCATGTTTTGTGCCCATTTTTAATCATTATGATGTGCCCCATTTGTTTTTTAATCATAGCAAAATTATTATAATCGATGTGTTTGGCAAAGAAAATAAAAGTTATTTTATAGCGTGTAAATTCATTATTAAAATGAAATTGTTTGATAATCATTATTTTCTTAGGAGTTTGTAATTTTTTTTTACGAGTTTATAAAGTTTTTTAAGATATTATTTTAAACAATTTTTGAATTTATAGATTAAATATTTTATTTTTTTTCTTTATTTTTATCATAACAATCTAAAATCATAAATATTAAAAAAAAATTAATTGTGTCACGTTATTAATGAATATATAATACCATAAAAGATGGAACACAAATTATAAATCAGGAGGATCAAAAATTTAAATTTATAAATCAGAGAACTAAAAGCTAATTTTAAGTAAAATGTGAGACTAAAAATGCATTTAAGCATATTAAATATTAATAAAAAATATATTTT
>JBBPBT010000625.1:2138360-2149779 GCA_037974875.1 Cicer bijugum | reverse complement strand
AAACAAATATTGATGTTTCAGTAGAAACTAAATAATTTTATAGGAACTAAAATATATGTTTAGGATATAATTATATATTTTTAAATTCATGCATATGAGTTATTGTGAGTTATTATAATTTGTTGGTAATGTAAATTTTTTACATTAACAATTTATGATAATTTATCTATTAAAAATTAAGTTCATGCAATTTGTTATATCCTGAAATGCCGTCTTAGTATATCTAGCATTAAATTTATCTTATTTTCCAAATTAAAGATATTTAATTATTATCTTAATAACTGTAAATTTTTAAAAAATACTTTACACAGAAAGTATGTAACCATAAATATTTACCTATTTGCATTTTATCCAAAAACAATCATTTTCTTTTTCAAGCTATACATACTTTCTAAACAATAAATTACTCAATGGTTCAAAGTCTTCTTTTTTAAATGATTCAAATTGTTTATAAAATTTGCATAACGTTGTCGTTGTGTTCCTTGTGAAGACATAAAATGAATTTATTTATTTCTCTTATAGAATTTAATATTTCGTCCTTTCTCAAAAATGGAAAGTGTGTAACCACAATGTTTTTTTTACTTATTAGCATTTTACCCAAGAACAATCTTTTTCCTTGCCAAACTATCTTATATATATAATTAAATGCTAATAAGTAAATTTTTTTAATTAAATGCTTATACTAGAACTTATTAAATGCTTTTATTAAGCATTTGTTTAGTTAAATGTTTATACTATAAGTTATTTAATAAATTCCTTACAGATTAAGTTGAAAATGTTGGAAAACCCTATAACGTTATGCTCAATTAATCCATGCCAATTACATGATGAATAACCAAAGGCGGAAGCGTACCTGTGGAAATTGCCATTTATGAAATCCTGGGATGATGATGATAAAGCCAATGGTTGGGTGATCTTCCTCAGCAAAACACCCTGAAGACCTTGCTCTCTTGATGGGGATAGAGAGAACCAGAGAATTTTCTCTTTAGGGTTTGTGAAACTGAATAGTCTTGTTGTGTTTGCCTTGGGGACCACTACCCCTATATATAACTATTATTAGTTATATCCCAAATTGCAGTATTACTAATTCAGCCCCTCATTAAATTAGAAACCGCCTGGTATCTACACTATTAATTTTCATAATTATTATGCTCTTTAGCCATAAACTATTATATATTATTTGACCCCTAGTTTATTGGCTAATTATATAATGACCCTAACACACTTTATTAATTAATTACATAGGTGACCCATAAATCTTACAATCTCCCACTGGTCACACATGTATCCTTAGGAGTGTGTTAGACTTTATGACGTCAAAAATGTCATTATAATTACCTTGAGCCTAATCCAAATTGTCCCGTCCATTAATCGTATCAGCACATGGAACCAAAGAGGCTTTCATCATAATAAGCATAACTAAACCCATCAATGATCACCCGTACTGACACAACTAAATGACATAGACCCATTATGAAAAGTGTAGCATGAAAATTACATGAAGTTGGTCAATGCATGTCAATTTTCAACTGGTCCTACTTTACCGAATGAGATCATACCATAACTTAAATGTACAAAGTAACCAAAACTGAATATTTTAAACTTTATTTCTGATCAGAAAATCCAAATACAATGTATTTGTATTTTATAATTAAACATAGAACATAAATTACATAATGGACGAAACTCCCACTAAAATTAAGATTCCTCAAACTGTAGCACACCCATGTGAGCAGTATGCTCATGAAAGACCTTGGGTGGTAGACCTTTAGTGAGTGGATCCACAATCATGGAGTTTGTCCTTAAGTGTTCTATGGATATTTGTCAACTTTGTACCTTCTCTTTAACAACTAGGAACTTAATGTCAATGTGTTTTGACTTGGTTGAGCTCCTATTATTGTTAGAATACAGGACTGCTGATCTATTGTCACAATACAACTTGAGTGGTCTTTCAATCCCTTTAACTATTTGCAGCCCCGTGACAAAATTTCTCAGCCAAATGCCTTGGTCAGATGCCTCATGAATTGCTACGAATTCTGCTGCCATGGTTGATGAAGCAGTAAGACCTTGCTTGGCACTACGCCAAGAAACTGCTCCACCAGCTAACAGAAAGACATAGCCTGAAGTTGATCTTAAGCTGTCTTGGCATCCCGCAAAATCCGAGTCAGAGTACCCAGTGATCTCTAACTGGTCTGACCTCCTATATGTGAGCATGTAGTTTCTTGTTCTCTTCAAATATCTCATGACCCTTTTGGCTGCTTTCCAATGGTCAAGTCCTGGATTGCTTAAATATCTGCCTAAAATCCCTACTATGAACGCTATGTCTGGACGCGTACATACTTGGGCATACATAAGACTCCCTACAGCTGAAGCATAAGGGATCTTTTGCATTTCTTGAATTTCCAAACTTCCCTTAGGGCACTGTTTGAGACTAAACTTGTCTCCCTGGTTTGCAATCCTGTAACCCAAACCTTTTGAGAACCTTATCGATATAGCTCTTTTGTGACAATCCAAGAATACCTCGAGATCTGTCTCGGTGTATCTGAATTCCTAATACAAAAGAGGCGTCACCAAGATCTTTCATCTCAAAATGCTTTGATAGAAATTTCTTAGTTTCGTGCAACATGCCTATATCGTTAGTGGCAAACAGTATGTCATCAACATACAAGACCAGGAAAATATGTCTGCTCCCACTGAACTTATGATACACACAATCATCAACTGTATTCATCTCAAAACCAAATGAGAGAATTATTTGATGAAATTTATGGTACCATTGACGAGAAGCCTGTTTTAGCCCATAAATGGATTTTCTTAGTTTGCACACCATATTCTTTGGGTCTCCCAACACAAAGTTTTCTGGCTGCACCATATAGATCGTCTCATCAATGTCGCCATTGAGAAACGCTGTCTTTACATCCATTTGATGAAGCTCCAAGTTAAAGTGAGCAACAAGAGCCATGATTATTCTTAAAGAGTCCTTCGATGAAACCGGAGAGAAAGTCTCTTTATAATCAATCCCCTCCTTTTGAGTATAACCCTTAGCTACAAGACGTGCCTTATATCTCTCCACATTACCATTGGAATCCCGCTTGGTTTTAAAAATCCATTTGCAACCAATGGGTTTCACTCCTTCAGGTAATGGGATAAGTTCCCAAACTGAATTGTCTTGCATAGACTTATACTCCTCATTTATTGCTTCGATCCACTTATCTGAACGAGGATCTTGCATGGCTTGATGAAAGTTGACCGGGTCGTCTTCCGTCTTGCCAACATTTTCCTCTACCTCATTGATAAATACTACATAATCATCCGAAATAGCATTTTTCCTTTCTCTAGTGGATCTCCGCAATGGAGCTGGCTCTTGAGGCACTTGTTCTTGAGGATCTTGAATTTGACCTGGATTTTGTTCTTCCTGAACAACCAGATCATCTTGAGTTTGTTCAATGATGGGAAAGTCAATTGGTGGAAGAATCAGTTCTGGAATTGTTACCGATTCTTCCTCAAAGACAAAATCTTTGACTTTAATCTTCCCCCCAAACTCAATATCCTCAAAGAACGTTGCCGTTCCCGTCTCAAAAATTGTTCTCAAATTAGGGTCGTAAAATTTATAGCCCCTTGATTTTTCTGAGTACCCTATAAAATAGTTGCTAATTGTTCGGGGTTCAAATTTCTTTTCATTCGGCCTATAAGGCCTTGCCTCAGCTGGACATCCCCAAACATGAAGGTGTTTCAGACTAGGCTTACGCCCAATCCAAAACTCATAAGGTGTTTTAGCCGCTGCCTTAGTTGGTACTCTATTAAGAATGTATGCTGCTGTTTTTAATGCCTCTCCCCAGAGTGACTCTGGCAAGGTTGAATGACAAATCATACTCCTCACCATATCCTTAAGAGTCCTGTTTCGTCTTTCAGCTACACCATTCATGCTGGGTGACCCCGGCATAGTGTATTGTGGGACGATTCCACATTCCTTTAGGTATTTGGCAAATGGTCCCGGACGTTGTTCACCTGAACCGTCATATCTGCCGTAGTATTCACCACCACGATCAGATTTGACCTTTTTAATTCTCTTATTGAGTTGATTCTCAACTTCTGCCTTAAAGGATTTGAACACGTCTATTGATTGGGACTTTTCGTGAATTAGGTAAAGGTAGGCATATCTAGAATAATCGTCTATGAATGATATAAAATATTGTTGACCATTCCAAGAAGGAGTTGGAAATGGCCCACAGATGTCCGTATGTATCAATTCTAAGACGTCTGTAGCTCTATATGCGCCTAATTTCTTATCTTTAGTCTGTTTTCCTTTAATGCATGCTACACAAACGTTAAAGTCTATGAAGTCAATGGAATCTAAAATTCCATCTGACACAAGTCGTTCAACTCTATTTTTAGAGATGTGACCCAGACGCTTGTGCCAAAGCACTCCTGAATTGAAATTGTCAATTTTTCGCTTAGTACCACGTGATTCCACACTCAGGGTTTCATTATAGTTAGCCACAGTTTCCAACAAATAAAGATTATCATAACCAGAAAGAAAACCGGTTCCAACAACATTCGAATTTAAAGACAAAGTAAATTCTTTATTCCCAAATGAACAATAATATCCTGATTTGTCCAAATAAGAAATAGAGACCAAATTCCGTCTAAATGACGGTACAACAAAAGTGTCTTGTAAATCCAAATAATGACCGGAACTTAAAAATAATCTAAATTTTCCTATGGCTTCAACTTCTGCCTTCTTCCCATCTCCTACATAGATGCATCTTTCAGTATCATTAGGCTTTCGGAAGTTCAGGCAACCCTGCATTGAAACACTGATGTTAGTAGTTGCACCAGAGTCTAACCACCAAGTGTTTCCAGGTACTGAAGCTAAATTAACCTCAGAACAGACCAAAGACAGAATCATACCTTTCTTAACACGCCAAGCGTGATATTTGGCACAATCCTTCTTCACGTGTCTAGAACTCCTGCAGAAGAAGCCGTTGTTATCTTTAGTCTGCTTCTTTTGTTCTGGACCCTTAGCAGCAGCTTTGTTCTTGGGCTCCTCAATTCTTTTCCTTTTGCCCTTGTCTTTAGAGATGCTAGTAAAGTGAGCGCTTTCAGCCCTATCTTGCTTCAGCCTGTCCTCTTCTTGCACACATAATGAAATAAGCTCATTAAGAGTCCATTTCTCCTTTTGACAGTTATAAGTCACCTTAAACTGACTGAATTGCGAAGGAAGAGACAACAATACTAAATGAATGAGTAAGTCATCTGACAACTCAAGCTTTAGTCCTTTAAGCTTAGAAGCAATGTTGGACATCATCATAATGTGCTCTCTTATATTTCCCTTGCCTTGATACTTCATGGAAATTAAATTCTGAAGCAAAGAACTTGTTTCAGCCTTATCACTTTTTACAAAGCATTTTTCCATCTCAGCAAGGAAATTTTTAGCTGTAACTATCTCATCCGAGACAGCACCTCTAAAGACCTCAGGAATGCCACGTTTTATGATCATAAGACTTATGCGATTTGAGCGATCCCATTTCTCATACTCTAATTTTTCCTCAGAAGAACTAGAGTCCTTAGGAGTAGGGGGTCGATCAATTCTTAATGCAAGGTCTAGATCCATGCAGCCAAGAACAATCAGAATGTTCTCTTCCCATTCCTTAAAATTTGTCCCATTAAGGACAGGAATGGAACTCAAATTTGCAGATATGGAAGCAATAGATGCTGAAAATTAAATAAAGAACGAAACTTAGAAACTCACATTATAGGAAAATAAATCAATAAATACATATGTTCAAATCATGGAATTTAACCCATCTCAAGATACCCAGTGCACCATTGGCGTCAAGTCTTTGGACAGTAACACCAACTGCTAGTGGTACTCTTGTTGCAACGATCAAATATTGACAATAAGACATGTCAAACAATAAACCTTCCTTTGGGCCGATTTACTGCTCACATGTATACCAAATAATTGTCACACATTTATCATCGCAGGTGTATATGTAATTCTGCCAAATATTAACCTTCCTTTGGGCCGGTCAATACCCGCATGAATAAACATATACTCAGTCATTTGACACTCTTCACGAGTAATTTAGACAAGAGAGGTCACTTTGGCGACGTCAAGTTTCAATTAACTCATTCAAAATGTCAAACTTGACTTGAACATATATTTATTATATCCAAATAAAACAATATTTAAAAAAATTGTTCACTCATATAAACTTTATTTCATTAGTATTTGATAATTTTGTTTTATCAAAAAAAAAAATTGAAAGAAGAAAAAAAAATTATGTGCCTTATTATCTTAGAAGCTGTCAATTGGTTTCTCACCTAATTAATTATTAGAAAATATGTTTTGCCTATAAATTAGTTAAAGAAACTGTGGAACCAATAATGTAGGTGGTCATCATTAACATAGACAAACTAATTCTAGTTTCCGTTTATTTATACAACTTCAAATTACTAAATTACACAAGCCTAATGGTGGTATTGTGACTCCTTTAAGCATCCAATCATTAATTGTTGACAATAAAATACAACAATGTCTACCTAGCCCACTTAGATCACACTACAAAAAACTGGGATTACATTTTCATAAAAAAAAAAAACCGCCAGTTCCGCAACAATGTAAAGAAAAATTATTAAAATCATAATGCCCCAAAAAAAAAATCTCAACAATCAGATCAACTACAGTTAGAGGAACTAATCGAAGCAACCAAAAGCAACAAATAAATAAAATTCGACAGTTATTAAAAAAGAGAGTAAAAGGGTTTGGGAACAAACATACTTCCGTAGGCTACATCAAGGACCAAAAAAGAAAAAAAATTTAACCGGAAACAAAAAAAATATGGATTCCATAATTTATATATCCAAATTCCCAAATTACAAACCCTAAAATTTCAATCATGTCAAAATTCTCAAATCGAATCTAAAAAACAAAGACAATAACCGAATTTCATCATGAATTAAACATGGTAGGCTCTGATACCAATTGTTGGAAAACCCTATAACGTTATGCTCAATTAATCCATGTCAATTACATGATGAATAACCAAAGGCGGAAGCGTACCTGTGGGAATTGCCATTTATGAAATCCTGGGATGATGATGATAAAGCCAATGGTTGGGTGATCTTCCTCAGCAAAACACCCTGAAGACCTTGCTCTCTTGATGGGGATAGAGAGAAC
Organism: Cicer bijugum; assembly: GCA_037974875.1. Lineage (NCBI taxonomy): Eukaryota > Viridiplantae > Streptophyta > Magnoliopsida > Fabales > Fabaceae > Cicer > Cicer bijugum. The sequence goes on along the minus strand of JBBPBT010000625.1, from coordinate 2,142,596 downwards.
CAGAGAATTTTCTCTTTAGGGTTTGTGAAACTGAATAGTCTTGTTGTGTTTGCCTTGGGGACCACTACCCCTATATATAACTATTATTAGTTATATCCCAAATTGCAGTATTACTAATTCAGCCCCTCATTAAATTAGAAACCGCCTGGTATCTACACTATTAATTTTCATAATTATTATGCTCTTTAGCCATAAACTATTATATATTATTTGACCCCTAGTTTATTGGCTAATTATATAATGACCATAACACACTTTATTAATTAATTACATAGGTGACCCATAAATCTTACAGAAAATATATAATTAATTTGCGTATTGTCATACCGAACTTAAAATTGAACAACAAAATTTCTTTATTTGCCAACACTTTGTTTAATTTGTTGAGCAAGAATCATTCAAGCATCAATGCAATGGAATAACCTCATCAACAAAAACACAATATTTAGGATCATATGCCAAAGTTTAGCAAAATGAATAGATGAAGTGCAAAACCTATAAACTTCTTCAATTCTTCGACATTCTACAAAGTTACTTCTACATTACTCCATGTAATTATAGTATCCAATGTCTTCTCTCTATCTTCACTTTCAAATCTTGATTGGTGTCATTGCTTACAAATCATGTAAATAAGATAATGAAATGGTTTTCATTCAAACTCTTCAATGTTTTGGCTAAACATTACAAGCTAACAAACACACCATATTGCAACGACCTATTGGAATCTTTTTCATTAACTTTTGGTATTCTATTGTCAGCTCCACTAAATCATAAATATATATTTATTTTGTTACACGTGACAAATAAGTTATAAGTATGTGAGTTCTTAATTATTGTTCCTACCAAAAGAATCCAAGCAATAAGGTCTATATGCTTTATTTTTGTTTATCGTGTGTTAATTTTTTGCCCCTTAATAAATTTTCTATTTCTAATTATAGTTATTAATAGCATGCTATGTTTCATGCATATTCTAAATGTTGAGTATATTCTCATTTTATTCGATAATTAAAAATTATATATTTATTTTTTATAGATTATTTGTTGAAAAAAATTAAATGAAGAGAAATTAAAGAAACAATCAAAAACGAGAAAAGTTAACATCATTAATACATACATATCATATATATTTTTTCTCAAATACATCACAACCTCAATCTCCAAAATAAATACCTAAATTCTATTTCATAATTCTATAACGCAAGAATATAAGATAAAAGAAGATAATCATATAAAAGCTTGAAATGTTATAAAGAGCATAAAACTTCATATATTAATCTAAAACATTGGAATACGAGAGAGCAAAGGAAGTAGAGCCATGTTCAATAGACATACATGTATTTTGATCATGAAAAGGAAACATAGCCTTTTACTCTATGCGTATGTTCAAAGAATTAGTAAAGTGATAAGTGGCACATGAATCTAATATTCAAATATATGAAAAAGTTACGAAACCGACGATTGATAAACAAATTAGATAGTTGTGGAGTATTTAAGGGAGTAGAAGCCGGAAGTAAGGCCAATAACCCTTGAATCTGTTTCTTAGTTATAGAAGGAAGGGAATCAACATGATCATGTAGCTTTTTGAGAGTGATAAAATAGGTCATAATGGTATGGGTATTTCGAATCTATTTATAATTTTTTTTTTTATCAAAATCTTGATTTGAAGAGTTCTTGAACTCAAAATTAAAGTCCTTACTAATCGAAGTCAAATTTCCTTACAAAATCAATTTTTTTTTTTTTGGAAGAGAAGCAATGTAATTTGAGAAACATGCTTTAAACAAAGTATGGGATCTAAGTTCTTATTTTCTATAACCTTTTCGTTGCACATTTATATCAATTGGACAAACTAATATACATAATTCAATTGTATATATAACGAAGTAGTAATGTCAATTATAAAAAATGAGGTTTGAATTATGATCCTTTTAAAATTTTGATTCACATGCTTAATTTAAATTAACTTAAGATCAATCTTAGTTGAAACTAAATGTCTATAATGTTTTGGATATGTTAGAAATAAATAAAAAAATAACTTTATATTAAAATGTGATTTGTGTTTACAAATAATTAAAGATAAATGATAGAAATATCAAACACACAAAATATATTGGTTCACCAAACTCAAGTTAGTTCAATCCTCACAACTCTGCTTCAAAATCAGAATGTTCTCTTTCACACATTTTCTCTTGATCACACCTTGATTAGTTACAATCTTCACCTTTCAACCTAGAAATAATTTTTACAGTCACCTTTCAATCTTGAAAGGGTTTTTACATATACTAGAGTTACAAATGATGTGTATGATAAAAGTGTTTGGAATCTTGAAACTTCTCAACACTTATTAGAGATAAATAAAAACAAACACATTAAATGATTATCCAAATAAATAGTGAAGAGAGATAGAGTCTGCTTGAAGAGTTTTTGACTTATTTTTATTTGAACAAGTGTTAGTAGATTTGTAAAGTGAACTATTGCCTTCATCTTCTAATTGATATTTAATTTATAGATGATGAGAGACTTTAAATATTCAGTTTCAACTTAATATATCTATTAGACACATTAGCCAAGTGTCAGATATGTTTTTAAATTATTAAACACATGTTTATATAGTTGTCTAGAACATTCTTGACAAACACATAATGTTCTTGCTTTTGAGTCTAATGGAAAACGTGAATGAGTGAGTGAATGGGCTATGAAATGTCAGTTGGTACTGTTCTAAATCAGACTTATGCATAGCTTTTTGTAGAATAATATAAGTACAATGTACTTGCGTCCTTGCTCACAACTCATCAATCTCAAGATTAATCTGGTCATCAATCTGATGGATGTTTTCCTCCTTTGAGCATTAAGTTCGAGTTCTTTTGAGCAATCTTGATACTCTTTAAATTGTGATTTAGACTATGGAAAATGATCTTTTTTAATTTTGTTTTTAAAAGAGAATAACCATATTGTTTTTTTTATAAAATCAGAACGTTCTTGGTTTTGTGTTGTATGGGAAACATGGATGAATGATTGAGTAGACGTTTAGTATTAGTCTTTTGTCTCAAAGGCATGATGAGCTTTATGCAAAAAGTACAACAACAATGCCCTTTCGTCCTTGTTGTACTTTCACACAGTTCATTAATCTGAAGATTGATCTGGTTATTGATCTTGATGTTGTTTTCTTCTTTGGGCCTTTAGCTAGACTTTGGGGCTTAAGGATTGTTTTTAGTAGTCTTAATATTCGTTTATGTTAAGGTCTGGACTATAAGGAATGATTTATTTTACTTATGCCCTTAAACAAAATAACAAGAATGATCTTGACAAAACAAAATGATCTTGTTATAAATCATAATGATCTTGTTATAAACTATAATGATCATTTGATAAACAAGAATGATCTTGATAAACAAGAATGATCTTGATAAACAAGAATGATCTTGATAAACAAGAATGATCTTGATAAACAAGAATGATTTTTTAGTATACCAAAATTATATTTTGATAAATCAGAATGATCATTTGATAGACCAAAATGATCTTGATAAATATGTCATCAATCTGGAGATCAATCTGCAAAACATTTTACATTTTTGTTTTTGCAAGTAGACCTTCACATCTTGACTTTTAATTGCTCATTAAATATTGGAAAGCTCATGTGTTAAATGTTAATTAATTTACTACATGTTGCCCTTCCAAAAAGATTCTTATTGTCAATTGTTCTTTAGTATAACAACCAAAACATTCTGGTGAATATTGTTCCATCATACTTTTGTTGAAACAATACTTCATACAATTTATCTTAGTGTTGCTCATGTTGTGTCTTGTTCATCAAATATCATTTATATACTTTAGTATATGTATGAATGTATTGGGCACTTTCTTCATGAAGACGTTGTCTTAAAAGATGCAATAATATTCTCTTTGAAAGATTAATATATGATATATTCATTTTGAGATTCTTTCATTATTGAGTAGATACTTATGCATTTGTTGATGTAAATGGTTTCTTATTTGTCTACTTACGCAATTCATATTCCTTAAATAAAACTCAAGTCCAATCATTCATAAATCATCATTCATAAAATTTAATCATTTATTTCATAAGATTTATTGTCATTAAAACATATATAAAAAATGTTTTTACCTCAACATATAGTTGTACTTATATATTTAATTATTTAAATTTGGAAAATAATCCTCGATGAATACTTAACAAAAGAAAAATGGCATTGATACATTGACATAATTATGATT